>JAJEKB010013862.1:0-10230 GCA_022393335.1 Macrotrachela quadricornifera
ACCGTCGGTTACCGCTGGTTTTATCGAAAAAAGAGCGACATGGGTTATTATGTTAAATCTAGAACGTATATGGTTATCTCAAACCTTGTACAAATAACAGAGATCACATAAATTTGTCTTTTTCTCTAATCTTCTATAAATAAACGAAGCTTTCATCAAAAAAAAATCTAAACTATGATGTTCTTGATTTTACCTTAGTATTTTGATCTTGCACTTCAAAGATTATTTGGTTGAATCTCCATCGTAGAGATTAATACGACACACAATGACAATATTTAATACGCATGTCTACTAACAAATCAATAAATAGAGTAAAAGAAACTAGCGACAAATTACTATACAGATGCTTCGCATTAAAAATAAATAAAATACTTACAATACCACTGGCGTCCCTTTTTATTGATATCATTTGTTTCTTAATTTTCTTTGCCTTTTATAGATAATCTAATTCTATTGTATTCTCTCTTCCTCTCTGTTAGCGGTGATATCATATCATCACTCACTTTCGAACATAATATATCTTATGCTATATATCTCTATGATATCATGTATTCCTTCTTCTTTTCTTTGTAATCTTTTATTGTTGTTATACTTCGATGAATTCTTTTGGTTTTCAGTTCATTTTACATACATATATGTGTTTATAAAGAAGGATGGTCATTTTTTATTATTATTCTAAAATGGACATTTTGTACAGTTCGAACATTGGAGCAAACACTTTCCCGCTCACTTTCGCTCTCATTGTGATATCGATATACCTATTTTAATCTACATAATTCATCAAGTGATAAATATTATTCCATCGGAAACTAGTATAAAATCATCAACACAAGCAACAACGTTGCATATATTATGTTTTCTTTTTTCTTTCCGTCATCCGATTTGATCTCGATATTGTCCTCGATAATAATGATGTATAGAGAAATGAATGAACCTAGTTAAAGTACTTTCATTTATCACATGTTTAGAATTACACATGAATTATTTAACGAAAATATTTTATAAATTTATTAAAGATAAGACTAAAGTATGAAGTTTTTGAGAAATGATCTAGTTTTTTTCACATTATACAGTAGTAAAATTTTACCAGCTATGTATTTGTATGTGTTTATATTATTAAGCAGTTCAAGATTATCTGATTAAAAGAATATGAAATATCTAATAAATAACTAATAGAATCATTTTTTACATTTGAATATTTTTCAACGAAAAAAAAATTATTGTTACTTTTGTCAAATCATGTCGTCGATAGCTACTACTAGATTGATATTTAACTATTTTTTTGTCAAACAGTGAAAATAAAAATTGATCAAAACATCGTTCTAGTTCACAAAAAACAGTATTCGTATTACCAGAAATATCTAAATATTTTCTAACGGGTCTCATAGAATAAATAAGCCACTCCGTATTTTCCATTTATTTCACTTGTATTTTAGTGTTTACGAAAAATTTTTTTAGCAAAAGATTCCTCGTCAAATTCTCGACAAAACCATATACTTTTAAAATTAAAACCTACTTTAAAAATACTTGAAAAACGGTGAAAGATAGAAACATACAAAATGCTCTACTTTCAAATTGAGTAGGCACAATGAATGGCCACACTTTGTATTTCGGATTTTCATTACTTACTTCATTGTGTACTTAAAAGCATTCATTTCTACGCAGTCAAAATTTGACTGCCCAAAATGATGTCTATTTTGGCATCAAAAAGTGCAATTATTCAGTAATTGGTCTTATGTAAATTGTACAGCTTGTCACGCTGCATCGTTTTGTATAGTTCGTATTTTTAATATGGTGAAGTGGTAAAAAGCACATGCAAACTATAGTCATTCATTATTCCTAACTAGTTAGAAAGTAGAGAATTTTGTATGTTTGTATTTTTCATCTTTTTTCAAATATTTTTGAAGTAGGTTTTAATTTTAAAAATATATGGTTTTGTAGAGAATTTAATGAGGAATCTTTTGCTAAAAAAGTTTTTTCGTAAACACTAAAATATGAGTGAAATAAATGGAAAATACGGAGAGGCTCATTTATTCTTTGACACCCGTTATCAATATTGATTTGCTTCATTTCGTTTTGAGAATTTTTCGCTAATCAACAATTCGAGTTTCACATTGTATTTTGCAGTCGTATAAAATTTCAAAGCCTTCTAGTTCTTTTCTTGCCTCAGAGGTGATAGATGACAGTAATAACTATTGAACAAGAATGCAGAATTTCGAGAATAAATTCAATTGGATAGTGAGGAAAGAAAGAGAGAAAAAAGATATTGTTTATTTATGACAAGAGAAAACGACGTTATAATGAAAGTGAGAAATAAAACATGGCGATAGAGAAAAATGAAGAAGTAAGATAGTTCCTTACAACGCTACTTTTTTTATTTGAAAATAAAGGGTATCACAAAAGTCTCTTTAACTTAAATGTTTCGTTTATGTTTATTATCTCATTTTACCTTCGTCAACCTATTTGTTTTTAAATAATAGATAAATGCACGAGTCTTTTTTTATACGAACGCTTTTCATACATACTATTCTAAGATGTTAATTTTCAGCAAACTAGGAAAAATTAGAGTTCTATCTCTCGAAACATAATAGATGTGGTATATTGAATTGTTACACGTTGTATTTCAATTTTCATTCACTTAATATATTGTATCTAAAAAACTCAAATTATATCACAAAATAGAGCATAAAAAAAAGTCTAAACTTTATAAAGATCAGCTTATTTTATAAATGTATCTTTTATCTCCAAAATACTATGCGATCAATTTTCACCGTTACGAAAATGTGCTTTTTTTGGAAACTGATGAATTATTTTCTTTTAAATTTTACATATAAGATAAACTGTTCTTTGTAAATTGTAGACTTTTTTATGATGTATTTTGTGATATACTTCTTTTTTTTAATACAATCTATTAAGTGAATGAAAATTAAAATACAATGAGTACTCATTCAATTTACGACATACATTATTTTTCGAGAAATAGAAGTCTAATTTTCCGTAGTGTACCGAAAAATAGTATTTTAGAAGAGCACCTATGAAATTTGCTTGTAGAAAAAAATTCCATAGGTGCGATTCACCTATGATTCAGAAACAAATATGTTGATGAAGTCTAATTAAATAATAAAAATAAACGAAAAACTTAAATGAAAGAGACCTTTTCAATGTCCATTACTAAGAAAATAACTCAACTATTTTTTATTTTATTTTAGGTTTACCAAGGGCAAACACTAGAAGAAACAACTAAGCTAATATTAAAGGATGCTTTAGCACTAATTGATGCTCGACTTGCCAAGATCGAGAAAGATCTTGGCAATGTTCAAACTACCCTGAACAACTTGTTAAGCAAGTTGGACATGATGTTACTGATGCACACTAAGTGAGTACTTACCACTTCTCCATGTGGACCCGAATGCTTATGTCGGAGTTCGTTTAGTAAAGCGGTTGGCTGAATCAGGGTAGTAACAGTAAAAGCAATAATCATATTTGGGCAAATCTTATTTCAATGATTTGCTTCGGGTTTGATTAATGCGACATATTTTTTATACGACAGTCTGGATAATCTATCTCATGAATTTTTGTTTTTATCGTTTTATTAATTTTATGTAGCTCAAATGATGATTAAGTTGGTTTCATTTTTTTCTCAGATTAAATTTCCACCAACATTTGGTGAAATTTGTCATAAAAAAATAAAGTACATATTAATGCTTCATTAAATACCAAATAAAATTTTTAAAAAATTTATTTAATTTTATTTTAGTCATAACTGAGAGGGTCATAGCGGTGCTGCCGCTGTCATGGTGATGGTACAATAGTGTCAGGTTTTTCTAAAATAACCATAGCGGCACCAGCAACAATCTTTTTCGAGTACATTAAAAACTGCATGAATTTAATAGAATTTCAACGTTTATAAGTAAAACAACGTGAGATTGAATGAAGTTGATAGACCACTAGCAATATCTCTAGCCTAGCACAGTCAAAGTAGTGAAATTCGAAACATTTTTTTAAAACTGTCGCGGCAACTTTTTAAATACACCATCACGGCGCGGAAGCGTCAGGCTGTCAGCTGCAGTGGACATATCTGTTTGATTGCATCGATCCAATGGCAAACATAAATTGATAAGACTCGACTTGAATAAAAGAAAGTCAAAGTTAATTATAAATAATAATATTTTCATTTATTTTTTTTGTTGTTCCAATATTATCACAATCAAATGTAGCAAACATACATTTGCAAAAATCTTTGCCTTTAACATCTGGATATAATTCTTCCTAAAGTGCAACGAAGTCATCCTTTGAAAGCTTACTATTTAAGTTAAGACAATAAAAACTCGATACTAAAAGAAAGAAAAAAGGATATGTTTGTTTACCGATCAAGCAAAATATCAACGTATTATTCACGAGTTTGTTCTTCAGTAAAATTTGTATTAGCTTTCAGCATTGGAACGCCTTTTCGTGTAAGAACAATACCAAAACAGACAAAAAAACAATTTGAAATAATATAAATTACGAAGCAACTTGCTTATCTTCATGTAAAAAATTTCTTAAGGTGTTCTAATTTAATGATGATGATGTGTCTAGTCTACAATTTATGTTTATCAGTTCTGTAGTTGCTACTTCTTTTTGATGAGGCCGTCATCAACGAAAGGTATTTGAGCATCTTCATAGAGCCAATAGGAAATATCACTTTTTATTACAATTAATGACTAATATATTCATCTGAGAATATTGTGTTAAAATGCTGCTTTTAGACAGAAAGATTGTACGCTTATATTTGCCATAATTAGGCATTGTCCTCAAAAGTTTGTTGATGGGTAGAAGACAGTGGGAAAAAAATGATCTGTTACTTCTCGATTAATCTATAAAAGATAAACTACAGTCAATTATATAAATTGTCTATTTATTATTTTGGGCTTTATATGGATGCTGCCTTTTTTCGACATAGGACAAAAAATTGATATTTTCGATCATATAGTTGTAAATAAAGGAACACCTTTTGGTGAAGCTTGTATTACAAGAAGGTTGAAACATATTTAGAGAAAACAGAAATCGTAGAAATGAACAAGCTCCTCGTGTTGTGAATGAATCATCGCAAAAGAAAAAAAGAAACACAATGGCATCATATGCCTTAAAGTGTTTGACGATGAAAGTTAAAAGCAGAGAGAAAGTGGCAACTAAACAAATAGTCAGATGAAGAACAGATTTATTTCCAACTTTCAGTTAGAGTGTGGTCGCTACGCCAACCAACAAGCAAGAAGTAAAATGATTTCTTTTGATTATTTGTCTGCTTGGATCAGCAGTGTTCGAATTCCGTGAACTAAGAAGACTTCAGAAATTTTGAATCCAAAAATCATAGAACATTGGTCAATACTGAGAGACTCCAATAAAGAACTAAACTAATCAACTAAAGTATTTCACAAATTTCAAGGATGCTACGGCAGCCAAGAATTTCGAAGATGTCAAGAAATCCACGGATGTCAAGAATACGAAGAAAGCAAAGGGAGACAACTAAATCAGTGATCCCAGAGATACGAAGGATACTTTACAAGCCAAGGAATTCAAGTATATGAAGAAAGACAAGACTATTAAGGAGGTCAAAGATGCCAAGGATGTGAGGTATAGTAAGTTACTGAGAGTCACCGAGGACAGGCATGTGACAATGCCAATACTAGAGGAGCGATGTGTTCGTTAGATCATCTGATAATGGTTAACTGAATAGTTATCCGTTATCAGATAACGCAAGAGAGAAAAGCTACTTGTCGTATCGCCACGGTATCGTGCGTATTGTCGATACGAATATTCTGCTGACTGTTTCCTTAGATCTTTAAGTCCTGTTATGTAGGAGTATCTATAGGTCCTTAAGGCCTATATTATAGACAGGTACCGCGCGAGCCAAAATTTGAGGGGTGTACACCCACCCTCGCCCCATTAATTGGAAAATTTTCGTTTCTTTTTCAGCGACACAAGCAGATTTCAAACAAATTTTGTGTTTTTTTTAGACAATTTTGCGCGAAATACTCTTTTATACCGCCTAAAAATTTTTACATTCTTTCAAAACTCGCCACAACCCCAATCTTAGACTTTTCACGTGGTTCCTGGTTATAGGGGTACCCCTAGGTCCTCAAGTCGTATATTCTGGAAGTAGCGTTGGGTCCCCAGGTCCTATATTTTTCAAGGTGCCCTTGATTTTTCAAGTCCTATTATATAGGATTACTCATAGGTTCTGAAGCCTACTATATGAGGCTATTTATAGATCTTCAATGGCTATTATGCAGGGTGCCTATAGATCCTCAGGTCCTATTACATAGATAAAGAGTGATCCAAAAGTCTTGGTGGCTCCCAGTAATATTGTTCATTTTCCCTTATAGTAAACTTCGAAATGCTCAAACTTTGCTATCTTATTTCTTGTAATGTGACAAATATTATCCTAAATGTTTAGCTGTCTATCCTGACGAATAAGAGATTTGTATAGATGAATATTCTTGAAATTTTATTTTTCTCCATGTCGCAAAAATAATGGTTGGCACGTAATACATGTAAGTGGGCTTTCTTTACATTTTATTTTTTCGTCATCTGATACGTTGTATTAAGAAAACAAAATATTATACAAGATGCAGCGTGAAAAGCTCTACAACCTACACCGGAAAGCGCATTTCAATTAAATAGTTTTTGGTTTCATAAAGAAGCAAAATTCTATGCGATTAATGTTTTTCTTGGTTCAAAAATGGTGTTTTCTACACGAACGAAAGATTCGTCTTTTTTTCACCCTTTTTATCACCTAATAAATTTTATTCAGAAAAAAACAAAATATACCACAAGATATGGCATCAAAAGCTCTGCAATTTATACAGTACAGCATATTAATTATATAATTATTGTTTTCGAAAAAAGTAAAACTCTAAACGATTAACTTAAAAATTGGTCGCACAAATTTTTGCTTTTTCTTTAAAACAAAATTACATAATTGAAATACGCTTTCTGGTACAGGTTGTAGAGCTTTTCACGCTGCATCTTGTATAATATTTTGTTTTCTTAATACAACGTATCAAATGACGAAAAATTAAAATGTAAAGAAAGCCCACTTACATGTATTACGTGCCAACCATTATTTTTGCGACATGGAGAAAAATAAAATTTCGAGAATGTTCATCTATACAAATCTCTTATTTGTCAGGATAGACAGCTAAACATTTAGAATAATATTAGTCACATTACAAGGAATAAGATAGCAAAGTTTGAGCATTTCGAAGTTTACTATAAGGGAAAATGAACAATATTACTGGGAGCGCTACCAAGACTTTCGGATCGCCTTTATATTCGTAAATCGTTAACGGCTATCCTATGGAGGTACTCTTAGATCCTTAGAGCTACTCTGTGAGGAATTGATAGGTTTGCAAGGATTATCCTATCGATTACTGTTAGGTCCTCCAGAGCTACTCTATGGAGGCACTCAATATCCTATAGGTACCCTTATACAACGAGTGCTAGACCATTTTCCCACTACAAAGGAAAAATGTTCCACTTTCAGCAGAAATATTTTAATCTCATAAAGCCAAGCAGAAATTCTTTTTCAGCATCAAACTTTCGATATTATTAAACTGACAATTTATTTCAATTCCATTTTTTTCTAGCAGAAACGGTTTAAATTCTTAGAAAAATGTTTTATCCGTTTCTCGATCTACAATCAGAAATGAAAAACATATACAGAGAAATTCATTTGCATTTTTTTTTCATGTGAAGGATATGTACCACTAGAAATCATCTTTTGCAGCAGAATTGGTTAAATTCTATGAGTGATGAGTCATTCATTTCTGCAAACATAAAGCGAATTGGAAAAGAGATGGAGAGAAAGAAAAGGTTCTTTTGAAAACTATATTCGAACATGACAGAGAAGTTAGGCAACCAATGGGTTATAGGGAGCCAATAGGTTTTGGTGAAAAAAAAGTATACTTAATGATCTTTATGTGTAACAGTGAAGCTTTATGCTGGTTGGAATAGTTTGCATCGTGTTTTTTTTCCGTTCTTATCGACGATGCTTTCGACTTTGCTTCTCTTGGTGAAGTGGTGCGATCTGTTCCGTTTGTTCAATTTTTTTTGTATGGTGTTGATACCACCAACTTTTTCTTCATTTGTTTTTCGAGACAAGAATTGTTTTAGAAGTTAACGGTTAAATCTAGTTTTGTTTGCTCCTATTAAAGAAAAAGTTTTATAGATTGGCTTGGATTTAACTGTATGTACAATATGAAATAATAGTTTATATATATTTTTTTTTCTTTCATCATTCTTTAGTTCTCTTATTGAAGCATTTGATGACCCGAGAGTATGTCCGAAATATAGCATATGAGGCCCTAAGGATATCGCTATATCATAGAATCTGAGGACCTAAGGGGACAGTCAACAGAACACTCGTATCCTCGATTCGCACAATCTCGCGATTCGACAATCCGCTTTGTCTCCTTGCTGTATTTCCATACATTTATCGTAATTTTGAAACTTTTAACAAAAATTGACTTTATTTTTATGAGAAGAGCTTTAATCTCACAATTCTATCATGTGAATTTTATATTTTCATGACTCAATGACATTTTATCTTGTTAGTTCTACATATATTCCTTGGATTGCATTCGTATCGTATGTATCGCACGTATCACCACTGTATCCCCGATACACGGAATTCGCTTGTTCCCCCTTGAGATAACGGATAACTCCTGACTTAACAATTAACAGGTAATCCAGCAGTCACGCCCCTCGTCTAGTACTACCATTATTATATGCCAAATCATGACAACCCTTAGTGACCTAATATACTTCAGATCTTTGGTATCCATGATTCTCTTCGTGTATATGATTGAATTTCTTGAAATGCTTGACTTCCTTAAATTTTGGTAGGTGTTTTTGTTTTTCGTTTCGTTCTTCCTTGCAATCTTTTGATATTTGGTAACGTCTTATGGTTTTCTAGACTCAAAATTTCTTTAGACTTTTGAATTCACGGAATTCGAGCCGATCTCGCTTGAATTATGTTTTTATTTATAGATGTGTTCAGTAAAAAGTATAATTAAGGATCAAGCAAGTGATGCACTAGAATCAGTCATCGGTGTCAGTAAAACAGATACGAGTCATAGTAATCAACTCCAAACAATACAATCGAAAACTATGAAAAATTTTATTATTATCTGGTTAGACTCAAATATTAATGGCTCAAGCGAAGACAAAGAGATTGCAGTTATGCAACTCCAACATATTGCCAGTACGATTCAGACATTTACTGAGATTAACGAATGTGTGGACTATCTCACTGATATAACCGATGATAAAATCTTTATGATTATATATGATTACCCGTATCAAACGTTTCTTCCTCTCATCAACGAGATTTCTCAACTACACTCCATCTATATTTTTAATCATGGTCGAGAAAAACATGAACAAGTTATGAAAGAACATAAGAAAGTAAAAGGACTGTATAATCAAATAAAACAGATAGGTGATGCAATAAAACGAGATGCTCATCGACTTGTGAGTGATTGGACACCAGTTAGTATTATACCACCCAGTTCTTCTCTCAATGTTGATGAATCGGATCAATCGTTTATGTACACACAGCTAATGAAAGAAATTATTATCGATCTTGATTATGATGCAAAAAAAGCTAGAGAAGAGTTCACACAATTTTGCCTTAGTGAGTCTGCTGCAGAATGTTTTCAGTCGAAGCTAATTAAACAGTTTCAGCGATGTTATGAAAATCATTCAGCGATATGGTAGTATACAAAAGAATGGTTTATATATTCATTACTCAACAAAGCTCTCCGAACACATGATACAGAGACTATTATGAAAATGGGATTCTTTATTCAAGATCTTCATCGAGAAATCGAAAAACGATATTTGGATGCTCATGATACTTCAAAAAAGATCATTTATCGGGGGCAAGGATTATCAAACGTTGATTTTGAAAAACTGAGAAGAAGTCAAGGCGGTCTCCTTTCATTTAACAGTTTTTTATCGACAAGTACCGATCGAGATGTTTCATTTTTATTTGCTGATAGTAATCGACAAAATCCTGATATGACGGCTATTCTATTCAAAATGGAGATTGATCCATTAACGTCAGTTATTCCATTTGTACTGATAGACAACATTGGTAATTTTAATACTGAAGAAGAACTTTTGTTTTCGATGCATACCATTTTTCGAATTGGTGAAATGACACAAATTGACAATCAATTATGGGAA
>JAJEKB010013877.1:0-10086 GCA_022393335.1 Macrotrachela quadricornifera
TGGTCCCGATCATTTATTTGTTAAATTAGTTGACCGTGAAGACCTGCAGTATATTTGAAAATACATAGGCTTAAAGAGCAAGCATTTCTCTACAAAATGCACAGTCAATCAACCGTCTCAAATTTCAATTAATGAAATAGTGCACAAACCTTTGATCGGGACTGGAAAGATTTTTTGATCCCGATGCAGTTCCCTAATGCGTAGACTTTCTCTTATTCCCGAACATCCTGTTGTTTTCATTCCGATCACCCCGTAATTTCGTTACGACCTTCCTGTATTGATGGGTACGGATTCCTGCACTTCCTTATTCCGATCTCCAATCAAAGTTTCTGTTTGATCTTTAAGGAGTGTTGGTAAATGTTACTCACGATCTTCCGGACATATTTCATTACGGACATCCTGTTTCTTTAATTAAATTTTGTCATTCCGACATCCTTGACGAAAATTTTGAATAATTTTTTTGCTGGAAGTTCGTAACAGACACCTGCTACAGGAGTTCGGAATGACGAGGTGGTACGAAACGTAGTTTTCCCAATATGGTTTCGTATAACACTTTTCTTCTGCTTTCAGAAAAGGTTTGGTAGACAAAATTTCGTACTAGTTTCAATACATACCCACTAAGACTATATCACTCCATCCGTCTATATCTATCTTCTTATGCTATTGTCCACATACTGACTTTATTCTTGTACCTCTATCTCCTAAATCCGTATCCTTATCCTAACCTCCTTAATCTAATCCCTTCATATGATTTCTTAATTTACATCTATCTTCTTGATCTATTCTTCTGATCTAATCTAGAGGAGGTCAATCAGCATTCTATGACGAAGGGACGCTTAAAGAAAAACTTGTATTTTGAGTTTTTCCGTTAAGAGAGGACTATTTTGAGAAAATAAGGATTTCCTACAAAGTTTGACCAAAGGTTCTTGAGAGCGAGAAACAACAATTTACTAGTCGTTTATCGACATTTTAGGAATTTTCTTTCCTCCAAATCGCCAGGAAAGCTTAATTTTAACAAAATAACGCCAATTCATAAAGTTTGATCAAAGGCTTTTAGAGTCGAAGTATAGGAATTTACCAGCCATTTATTGAAATTTTCGGAAATGTTTTCCTGTTGAAGCTTTCAGAGGCTCTAATCCGGAGACTTTTACTAAATAGCTAATAACTTCCTATCCCTGATCTCGAAAACCTTTGGTCAAACTTTATGACTTATTTTTCGAGTCAATATCAATACTTGATTATCTCAATACCGTTTTGGCATTGTGACATGCCAATAAAACAATTTTCGAATATTTTCATATATAACTCGTAAATTCTGATTCTGCAATTTCGAAAACCTTTACTCAAACCTTAAACAGTTTCGTTATTTTCGAAAAATGAACTTTTTCTGATCGAGAAAAATTGAAAAGACCAGTATTATCTTCACGGGAACCACATATTCACTTAATTTCAAGTAAATGACACGTTAAAAGGCGGATTTTAAATTGAATAATAACGATTAAGTGGCTCGTTAACCATTAATATTTATGCAGTGAGTGATGTCTGGTGCCCATTTTTTATCTGTATTAATCGTTAGATAAAATTACTTAAGGTTTGCATCAATGAAGGTACGCTAAAACGTGGTTTATCTCTGATCCTATCTATCTTTTGACTAAGTGTTAAAGCGCTCAAAGGTTCAACAAAGTTGTGATGGTTCCATAGATGAAGTGTTATTTATTGATTCAGCAATCAACTTGATATAGAAAGGCATGAAGTTTAAAAGCAGCAATGTGATATTCAAAATTGATTTCAGAATGAAGTAAAATCCTCAAATTTCTGATAGATTGACATTTTTTCATATTCTAAATGAAATACAGAAAAGAATTAGTATGAAATCCTTTGACTGTGACACTTTTTCGGCTAGAATCATCTATAAATGGCTTCATATGAAATCTATTAGATTGCGGAGCCCTAAAAAGGTTTCGTCGATTCATATGATAGCTTTAAAATTATACTAAAATACGAAGAAATCTTTTAAATTACGTATAACATCCTTTTTCTTACGGTGCGGGTATTTTTTTACAACTGTTTACACGTCAGCATGTTGTTTTTGTTTTTTTCAACGAATTTTTTCGACATTCTAATTCTTATTTTACCAAATTGTAGCTGGAATTTCGCTGTATGCATGGGAAAATTTTGATATCTTCATATCATCTTTTTGATCTTATTTCCTTCAGAAGATCAGTTTGGTGTATGGTAATTTTGTCATGCATATAGCGGAATTTCAGCTACAATTTGGTAAAATAGAAGTTAGAATGGAGAAAAAAATCGTTGAAAAAACATAAAAATAACATGTCCGCGTCTAAACAGTCGTAAAAAAGTGTCTATGCACTCAAACAACTTGTACAGAAAGATGTCTTTGAGTCTGCTCTTTCCAACTAAACAACTCCGAGTTTAATAGTCTTAGCTGATCAAAAGTTATTCAAACAATGACTATGGTCACTTATCTCTGGAATGGACTGCTTTTTATCAGGTTACTAGCATTTTTGAAAGAAGCAAAAAATGGTGAGAAATAAAACCAGATTATATTAGAAACTCCAAGGGTTCTTAAAATGGTATCCAAATATAGAATCTTTTAAAATTCAGTATGGTTTTTTTTAAAGAGCACCCTTGGCAAATAGTTAAATAATTCAAGTTTCAAGTATAACATACATGCATTTCACTGTTTTTTTGCTAGGACGCTTTTGGACAAAAAAAATATTTCTTCACTACAAAACATCATTTGATTGACACATCTTATTGTTCTAACAGTAATTTATACAATTTGTTGAAATTTACCATAATCACTTTTTATTCCTTATTTTAAGTTTACTTTTACAAATAAAGAGTTTTGTTTTTTTATTTTTATTCTAATAAAAAATAAAATAAAGTAATATCCATCTACTCGGTATGGCCAATTATTCATCTCGAGCTCTAGAACTATTACTTGGACGAAATTTAGACAAGAATCATTTGAATTATGTTAGTTTTAAATATCAATTAATCATAGTGTCTGATATTACGTATGGACTCACACATGCATAATTAATGTGATGAAAAAGTAACAAAAGATGATAGTATGTAAAACTATTTTTAAAATAAATGTATAATATGCAATAAAAACTTGTATTAAACAGTAAATATACGCAGCACAACTGTTCGATTATTTGTATATACTTTATTTAAAAAAAGTGTGAATAAGACTCGGTCGATTCATTCACGGCTGTCATTTAGATACCTTTGTGCTGCTTCTCGTTGTAATTGTGTAATATGTTGAATATGATTTTCTATTACGATTCGTGTTGGATGCTGTGATGAAAGAGTATTGCTGTAAATATTCAGTGCTTTCTCAAAACTATTTCGAGCTTCGAATAGTGTTCCTAAGCTCAGCTGAAATGCTGCCAAGTTATGATGTAATGCAGCCACTTTGGGTGAATTCATTGGTTCACAAATCTCCAAAAGGAAGAGTGCTCGTGTACCCAATTCCAAAGCTCGAACATCGTCACCAGAATCATGATAGATATTAGCCAATGTAGCCCAGCTCGTGGCCACATTTGCTACATTGACAGGAGTCAAAGATTGATGAATCATTAGACCTCGCCGAGCGGCTTCTAGTGCTTCAGGTAATTCATGGCGAGCCCAGTGAACATTAGCTATTCCACGAAGACTGTTAGCAATTAATATATGATTTTCTGGATAAATAGCTTCACGCTGCTTAAGTGCACGAGTGTGATAAGATAAAGCTAAGTCAAATTCACGACGATTGTGATGAACAATACCAAGTCTAGACAATGTGTCGGAAGTATCTTCACCTGTCTGTAAAAACCAAAAACAAAAAATAAGTGAAAAACGAGTAATAGAACTAATGAAAGACTTCTCGGTTTTATTTACTTTTTCTTGAATTTTGAGTGCTTGCATGTGATATTTCAATGCGTTTTCATTATCATTTAGTTTCTCTGTATAGATTTGACCGATTATATTGAGTATTCGAGGTGAAACGGGCTTGATACGTCGATAAGTAGCTAGTGCCAATCGGATTTTACCACGCGTAAGATATTTCTGCGCTTGAATTTCTTCATTAGATACTCTCAAGGACCTGAAATAGAATAAATATTGAACCATGTATTTTTCAAGATTGTTATTAGGATAATTTATAAGTGTAAGACTACTTCCTTAGTTATTCAATATTATTTAACATTTTATGTTTCTAGCTTTTGTCAGATATAAACAAATCGGGAAAAATATCACCTTTTTTCGATGGATACCACTTTGATCGGAGGCAAGGATGATGGCACAGCTGCTGTAGATGAGTTTGGTGCAGTCAAAAATTCATTGAGAAGTACTTGCATGTTTTCTCCCTTATGTTTGTTCATGTATTCTCTTGCTATTTGTTTTCCTTCTTTATTTGCTATCTTCATTTTCACAATTGATACTTTACCCTTTCGCACATGCACTATTCGAAAAGTTGTATAAACATCGAGTACGATCTGATCTGATGTTGTTTTATCTATTGATATTTGAGCAAATGGAGCGGACCGATCACAAATAATATGAAATAAAACAGATAAAAGATCAGGACGTTGTGATGGTGATGAAGCAAGGCTCCAAGCAGCCGCTCTCGATGTAGTGCAAATAAAAAATCCACTTGTACATATTAGCTGTCCTGTATGTTCCACCAGATTATCAAAGAGATCACTAGATAATTTCATGCCTTTATACAATTGAGTAGCTGAGTTGCGTTTATGTTGTAGTTTTATGACACGATGTACATCGTTGAGTAAAAACGAATAGAAACTGAGTTGTTCATTATTACGACAGCGAAGTGCATGATTGAGAGCCCGGATAGGAAATGGAGATCGAAAACACCAACGAAGAGTATCATTCGAACGATATAACTGACGAAATGTATCGACCAGTATGACGATTTTCGTATTGGCTCGATAATAGTTTCGGGCCATATCAGCAAGTTTTCCTGTCGTAGATATCAACTGCATATTCATTCTCTAAAAATATCAAAATTAGCTGATGTTGGATTTCTTTAAATAGATTTTGAATTGATGCTTATATATTATTTAATAGTTGTATGAAAGAATCTAATAATCAGATGATCGCAATTTACTTACTGTCTCCTTCCATAATTGTGACCAGAGAAAAGTTTTATCGTGTTCAAATGCAAATACCTCAAGTCGAGTTCGTTCAAACCAATTGAGCGTATCTTGCAGGGCTGCCAAGAGTTCTTCATGTTGGTTGAAAATGCCTGCCAATTTTGGAAAATCAGACTTGTTCATTTGCACTTCCGAATTTAATACAAATATAGCCTCAACGACAATAAGAGCATGTACCGCAGTAATAAAATCTTTATCATTCGATGAACAAATAAAAAAAATAGAATCGCTGGATGATCGAATCCAATCAAGACAGACTGATGAATCCGTAAAAATTTGAATATAATCATTAATTCCTTGAAGTGAACTAAACAGATTAGTAATCGATTGGAATGGAAGATTGAAACAAACAAAAGTGATGCCCTCCATATTGATCCTTGTCGTAGGATCAATAGTAACAGTACTGGGATTTGTATGAACATTTAATTTATTGGTCGAGATGATAGATGAAGTCGTTGTTAGCGATGATGAATTATTGAACGTGCGACTTACTGGAGGTGGAACATTTGAATGACTTCTCTTCATACTTGTTTGACTTTTGATTTTTTTATCACGCATTATTACTTCTTTCAATTTAATAATATTTCAAAGTCTAGATCGATCTTTACTCAATTTAAAAAAAAATATATTGTTGATAGTCATAGGAGAAAAATTCGATTTACCATCGTTTTTATATGCTACATTAGTAACACATGCATTTTTTCTTCGCAAACAAAAACAACAAGAAATATTAATTACACCACGCTCACGGACACAAAAGAGAAATACTTGATGTCTTGCATATAGATGCCATTTTGAATTGTCATACAGCACTTAGTGCTTATAAAAAAATTGTTTTTATACATACAGAAAAGACAAATATTGTGTGTTTTATTTTAAATTCAATTAGAGATTGATCTGTTTTGATTGTTTTACATGGACACTCTGCATATGCGTACATTTCGGCATTCAATTTCACATCGCTGCTAGGCATATAGGTCTATATATTAGTGTATGTACAGAAACAGAAATGAATGCTTTTGCCAAAAATACTTTTATTCTTTGTATCAGAACATTTTTGAAAAATGTAAAACATTCACAAAATTTATTAAGACTTTAGTAGATCATTAGACATACTCAGTAGTTCCTAACTACAAAGTTTCAGATGTGTAGTTTGTGTTATGTCTGAGCAACAGTAAGAACACTATCATGTACTACAGTAATTTTTTTAATTTTTATATTCCCTAACTATAGATTCTACTTTACTGTACGAAGACGAGTTTGATTTATTCGTACATACTTGGCATGATATAAGAGAAAGATTCTACATGAATACAAACGTAGTCAAAAAGAATTATCAAGTCAGTATAGTCACTTTATTTATTAAACGAACATCTCAACGAACTTCAATGACGATCTATCTTGAGAATACATTCTCATTAAATATTTTCTAAATAACAACAATAAACGGATTTTTGCGATATTCAACTAAGAATAAAATAAGATTGTTTTTTTACGAAAAATAGGCGATTCACAATAAGAACAATCTGTACCCATCTTATAGAAAAAGTAATCTCTAATGGAGAGGTCATCCTTCATTTTATAAACAGTTTGAATCACATATGATTCTCGAATGACGGTGAGAAAATTTTCGAAAACTTCTGACTTTAAAATTGAATAGTTGTTAAAGGATCTGGCTTACGCTTCGAAAAGCATTTCAATCTTTTCAAATAACACCTAGGACTACGTGTACGATACTCTCACTTCCTAGAAATTCAACAAACCAGTTCTTCTGATATCGAAAATTTAATCAACCAGATTTTATCTTCACACAGCAAGTCAATCAGTCGGAACAATGGAGGGCCCATGAACTGTGTTCCGAGTAATCCACTCATTATTGCATCAAATGTAAGCTCTCACTACCAAACCAAGAAGTTTAAACTCTGACAAGCCCATAGCATGTCTTAGAAGAGATAATTGAATTTTAAGATACCAGTAGCCGAAGAAAGAACATAACAGAACAACCAATAGTTGATGTCTATTTTATTTTTGAAATTTATCGAGTTTTTACATCGTACGGATTCAGAATTTCGGCGTAAACTATTGAATCATGCGAGATCTAACTATTTTCCCGATCATACCTGCTTTTAATGGACATTAAACTGAAGAAAGTTACTCTGTTTGTGTATTCTGATCAAATCCATACTTTAAACAGAGATTCTGAGTTGTACGGTCTGAAAAATCGATAAATTTCGAAAATAACATAGACATCAGCTATTCGTTGTTCTATTATGGCCTTCCTTAAGACATGCTATGGATATGTTAGAGTTTAAATTTCTTAGTTTGGTAGCAAGAGCTTTCACTTGATACAATAATGAGTGGATTTCTCGAAATATAGTTCTCGGCTTTCCATTGAAAGATGTAAGTTTCTCAGATCTCTTTCTCTTTTAAGAAATAAATCATCATATTCAGCAGATTGTCAGAATAAAGAAGCATCTATACCAATATTTCATAAATTTATTTTAGTGTTATAAATGGACTGATTGACATAAATGGTACTACTGTATATATCTGCAATTGATTGGTATAATGTTATGTTGATTTTCAAAAGTGTAAAAAAATAACCAAAGAGAGTATTGTACGTTCAACTCGAAAACTAATATTCTTAATTTATAGATTAAACTATTAAGAGTTTGAATATATTTTTTAGTAAACTGTCGAATTATCATTCATAGATGTTCACTCATGTACGCTATGCCATCGAATATGAATGATTTCATTTTTATCGAGGAAGCCATGTCCTATTGACCTATGACATAAAGAAAATCAGGTATTTTGCTAAGTCATTTGTTTCACAATATGCATAATGAACATTATTGTATATACCTTTGTATCAAAAGATGAGTTTGTGCATCAATAGTAGGACATTATTATAGGTCATAATATATGTGAAATAATTGCAAATGATTCTTTATCTGATAACAGAAAAATAGCTATAAAATATGAATTCATTATAACTTTTTATTTTTATTTGATATTATTCCTTTTTCAGAAAGAAAGGGTTATATGGTCGTTAAATGGTGGTTAAAAATGCTTACAGTCTGTTTGTTTATATAATCCAATCAGATTGTAGCAAAATTTTATCTTTGAAAATTCTTTATATCTTATCTTAGAAAACATTCATACTAGGGTAACTGAAGTCGAGGAACTCGAATCTGATGTTACTTTTTCAAAACTGTATAAGTGAGTAGATTCGTAGTGATTGAAATACAACGATTTCGAGAAGAGTTCTTGGAGAATCGTAAGACGTTGGTATTTGTGTCATTGTGTAGAATAATTCCCTTTTCTGAAAGAAAGGGTTGTATAGCGTTTAAATACGCCAGTTAAAATGCTTAAAGTTAGTCTGTCTGTCTGTCCTAACCAATTAGAAAACAGCAACAGTCAGATCAGTGAAAATAGTCTTTAACATATACTAAAAATCTTCACTCAAGGTTTTGGGATCAGAGAATCAAATAGTATCATTAATTTTTTAAGATTTTCCATCGAAAAATATTTTTTACGAAAAAAAGGCTTTTTTTAAAAAAAATTTCTCTCATAAAGTTTGACCAACGGTTTTTGGGGTCGAGGAACAAAATGGCATCATCAGATTTTGATAGTTTTGCAAAATAAAATTTTTCCAAAAAAACAATTTCTTAGAAAGTCTGCCAAAAAGTTTTTGAAATCGAGGGAATCTATTGGTGCGATTCATTTTAAAAAATTGTTCTGAACAACTTTTTTTAATTAAAAACGGCTTTCTTATAAATGAATTGATTTTTCAGAAGATTCCAGCAGATTTGTAGGGTTAAAGGGATAAAATTCCTTGTTTTCTATATTTCTATAAAGGTTATATAGAAATAATGTGTTTTGTATTGGCTCTCATTAAAATGCAAAGTAATTTTAACTAAAAGCTAAGTAAAAAGTTCTAATTTTGCTAAGTTTTTTATTTAAACTCTAAGTAAATAAACTTTGACTTTCTAAGCGAAATATTAGAAATTGATAGATAAATAAAGAATTTTTGCTAAGTAAAAAGACATAAATATCTAAGTAAAATATTTAAATGTACAGTTATTGTATCAGTAAAGCTTTTTGTTGTTTTTCGTAGCCGTCCTCTTTTTCATTTTTCACCCAATGGTATATTTTTCGCTGATGGAAGTGGTTTGCAAAACTTCAACCTAATCGCCATACCAATAACATGTTTGCAAATAAATTCTTTAAAAAGCTTGGACAATTGCAAAGCCTGTTCTTCCATTTTGATGTATTGCTAGATAAAACTACTTATCATATTCCAGATTGAAGATCTTTCAATTAGCCAAGGAACATCCATTTTTCCCTTTTATATTTCTGTATTTCTCTTGTTGTAATATTTTCTGCTGCACCAGTTGGTATATAGTAATCAGTAAAACCTTTTGTTTTAGATGATATTTGTAATACAGATTTGGGAGATTTTGCGAAATGCTATGCATCAGTCCATTTTTTAAGTAAAACTGTTGGTTCCTTTGAAAATAAAACTGTATCTATTTGATTCTGATTGTGAGACTTAGACCATAATGGATTTTAATTACATCGTGACTTTTGTTGGAAAAATATTGACTCCATTGTTTTTCTTGTTTGATTGCCGTTTGAGCTCGTACATCATCTGAAAAACTTCTATCTCTTATGTAGTGAAACTTACATCTAACTATTTTCTTTTCTTGAATATCTTGGTGGTGATCGATTTTCATTTCATTCTCTGATTCTGACGACCTCGGATATTGTTGCGATAGTACAGAATTTGCCATTGTGTGTAAATTTGAAGTAAATCTTGTTAACATATATATGGGGCTGGTCAACCTGGCTGAAGGCCCCATTAATATTTTTTCTTTTGTAAAGATAAAACATATTGTTG
>JAJEKB010013878.1:0-10198 GCA_022393335.1 Macrotrachela quadricornifera
ACGATAAGGCACCCTGTATGAAAGCTAATGCAACACAACATTTTCTGGAAGATGAAGGAGTGCATTTCTGGGGCAATTCGATTTGGCCTGGCAATAGTCCTGACATGAATCCTGCAGAGAACATCGGTGCATCTATCAAAGATAGAGTTGAAGAGCTGATGGGAAGTGAAGATCCTCAAGATAGATACAATTATGACGCTCTCAAAACTAACCTTGAGAGTGTCCTTGAGGACCTAGAAAACGACACAGATCTTTTTGTTGATTTGCTGTGCTTCATGAGGAAAAGATTTGACGCTCTCGCAGCTGTCAGAGGAGGTCATACCAATTTCTAAAGTTATAAAATTTACTGTTAAGCAGTTTATATCCTCAATAAATCAGAAACTTCATGTTATATTCGAACAGGTGAATGGAATGATGGTTCTTGCATACATTCTAAATTAGAGGATATATGGCACTCTGGTACATATGGCATAAGCTCTTTTGATTATGTAATAGACAACACCTGATTCGATAGTACAGGTTGATGTAGAAGTTTACGGGCTATGATTTGGTATAAAATTGTTGATGAAACCATTTGGTCTATAGGTAGAACCAAGGGGGCGTAAAGGTTTTGAACCACCCTGTAGTATCCGTTCCTCTCGTGATTTACTAATTATTATGGATTTACATCAAGTACCTCAACTTCGAGAGTAGTGGAGTAGAAACAAAATATTTTACACAGATGTCATTGCTAATTGTATGCCCAGAAACGAATTTTATCGAATATGTTCTGCATTGTACTTATCAGGTAATACAAAAAAAAGTCAATTATCAAGAAATTCTAAGGAGTCCAGATTGTTCAAAGTTTTTGAGTTCATTTTTGCTTACTGAAAAGGATTTTTCAAGAAAACTTCGCTTTGGAAACCATCATCTGTATAGACGAAAGTATGATGAAGTTCAAAGGCAGAAATTCGTTGAAACAATATTTACTGTCAAAGCCAATCGAAAGAGAATACTAAGTGTAATGTTTAGCAGATTCCCTGACCGTATATCCTTATAATTTCAACATCTGCACCGGTAAACAAGAGAACAAGCAAGAAGCCTTGGGTGACACTATTGCTTTACGCCCTGTTAGCGAGCTCAGTTTAGTAAAGCACCAATTATTTTTTGACAACTTTTTCACAACTTTTCCTCTATTGCTACATCTAGAAAAGAAAAAGATAGGAGAAACTGGAACAGTAAGAACGAATAGGAAGCTATTTCACAAGGCATTCCTACAAAAAAATAAGTCGGAAAGAGGTGCTTATAAATATTATGGTTGTAACCAAATATTAGTCGTCAAATGGCAAGAGAAAAGATCACTCTTGATTGGAAGTAATTCATTCGATCCAAGACGAACTGAAACGATTAGTAGAACAGAGAAACATAGTTCAGAGCTATGTATTACTTGTCTTGGAGTAGTTTAAAAATATAATAAGTGTACTGATAATCACACAGATCGCTTAAGAATGAGCGATACTGAGATCATCACTACATGTTATCATCTCTCAATGACATCATAGTCACATAGAATCAACCTTAGCCGATATCACGCTTACGTGATACTACAAAACTAACTTTCGTCAATATCACCCATATGGGATATAACACATACGTAACGAGAAACTTCACCGATATTATACTTTTATAATAGCGCAGGTAATATCATCATCGGATGAGATTACATACTATACTATACTAATGTAGTGCTCAACTTTACCGACATAATACTTATATGATATCTTACGTAACAGCATCGTTGGACAATGTAAATCAAATTCTTTACGAGGAAAGGAAGAAAATGAGTGATATATAAATATAGTCAGTGAGTGTTTGATAAAGAGGAGAAGCAAGTCGCTCAGTGTAAACTGATATGTGAGGGAAAGAGCAGTGTTGAAATAAAGACCTTCTTAAAAGTAACGAACATAGATTTGAACAACAGCAACGGTGAGCAAGCTCAACTGCTACGTACTCGAATAACGACCACGTTCTGTTATTAACCCACAATCTCGCTCATGATCTATTTTTCATTACAATAAGCTCATACAAGGTGCCGACTATTTTGATCGACGAATTTCTTATTATTCAATTGATAAAGAATCTCGACGAAACTTAATTTCAACCTTTCTTTACTTTTTTCGAGCAGCTCTTTCGAATGCGTTCGGTTGTTACGATGACGTGCGTCAAAAAAGTGACTTATGCATAATTCTCTGTTCCGTCTCAATGTCACTAATTGGTGATCAAAGTTCACAAAAAAAGAAGAGATGGACTTGTTCATTCATCTTACGCAAAAGAAAAACAAGTTCAACGAACGTTGGTTAGCACATCTTCATCAACTCGCTTATTAGCGCATATACCTGTCGCTGGGTCTACAGGAAGATGCCAATATGGGTATTAGTAATTTATGCTATCACCACAACCACCCAACTTTGTAAAAACGCCCATAGGTCTCCTTTACTAACACCCACAACTCTGAGAGTTATGTTCACTAACACCCACTATCACTCACTTTGCATAGCTCATAGAGGAAAAAAACGGCCCACAAAAACCAAAAATTGATCCCTTTCCACACTACCAGCCAGAATCTCACTTATAGTCTGTGTAGGCACCATTATGGACCTTCACTAACACCCACAGAACTCTATGTCCTACAATCTGACTCATATATATGCCATCTCTTCATGGCTTTTAATAAGGAATTTTCTTCTGGAAATACGCGAACCCACTCCAAATATGTCACTTCACAACACACTAATACCGCAAAAGTCTGTATTGACATGTCTACTGTATTTAGTGTAACTTTACTAACACCCACAGAAACATTCGCGCCACTCAATGGTATATGATTGAGATAGCTTCTTACGTCTAAATATTTTGAAAAAGTATCGAAATGTAATCTCATATTTTCAATAAATGTAAAACAACGAAAAAATGCAAGAAATTTTTAAACCCGATTTTTGTGCCTGATTTGATAGAATTCGAAAAACTGAAACAGTGTATGTATATTATAAGATATTTTGAACAAGTTTTCATAGAAAAATCTATTGTTCTTTTATTCGTGCGACAAATCATATTTTCGTTGATTTACATTTATTGAAAATATGAGATTACATTTCGATACTTTTTCAAAATATTTAGACGTAAGAAGCTATCTCAATCATATACCATTGAGTGGCGCAAGTGTTTCTGTGGGTGTTAGTAAAGTTACACTAAATACAGTAGACATGTCAATACAGACTTTTGCGGTATTAGTGTGTTGTGAAGTGACATATTTGGAGTGGGTTCGCGTATTTCCAGAAGAAAATTCCTTATTAAAAGCCATGAAGAGATGGCATATATATGAGTCAGATTGTAGGACATAGAGTTCTGTGGGTGTTAGTGAAGGTCCATAATGGTGCCTACACAGACTATAAGTGAGATTCTGGCTGGTAGTGTGGAAAGGGATCAATTTTTGGTTTTTGTGGGCCGTTTTTTTCCTCTATGAGCTATACAAAGTGGGTGATAGTGGGTGTTAGTGAACATAACTTTCAGAGTTCTGGGTGTTAGTGAAGGCAGCCTATGGGCGTTTTTACAAAGTTGGGTGGTTGTGGTGATAGAGTAAATTACTAATACCCTGCCAATATTGTAGCACGAAACTTTCCCCAATATTCAGTACCATGAAATGAAGTTTTTGTGGCGTTTCTCTTTGCATAAAAAAAGTAAGAATTGTTTTTTGATATCTCACCAAAATCTTGTCTAAGTTTTCGCACTAATAAACTTCAGTAACTCCATTTTCCATTGATCTACACCAAAATTCAATGAATCTATATGTTACATGTCACCTCAAAGCACACACGAGTTATAGATGGCGTATATTTACGTCTAGAATAGACTTACCTCCCGATTTACTTGGATTTACTCACGAGGGAAGTATTCAAAGGGTCCCATCCATTTAGAGCTCATACTTTGACGATAAGTAGACATTAACATGACTAGCAAAAACCTAAAAAGATTCGTGCCCATGGGTTTTTGCAGTTGAGTTATGACTGTTTTACTAAATTTCTTAATGATTTTTAGGTATTTACCAAAAAGACAAATAATAAAGTTTCAACCTGAAATATTGGCCATAGATAGGCCTAATATCTCCTAGAATATCGTGAAGATTTCAGCCAAAAAGAATGCTCCTTGCTCGAGATATTGAGTTTTTAAGTAAACAGGATTTGTGACATGTCTGTGACAAGCGAGTATTTTTAGAAAACTCAATACCTCGAGAAAGGAGCATTCTTTTTGGCTGATATTTTCGGGATATTCGAAGAGGTGTTAGACCTATCTATGGTCATAATTTCAGGTTGAAACTTTATTATTTGTCTTTTTGGTAAATACCTAAAAATCATTAAGAAATTTAGTAAAACGGTCATAACTCAACTGCAAAGACCCATGGGCACGAATTCTTTTAGGTTTTTGCTAGTCATGTTGATGTCTACTTATCGGCAGAGTATGAGCTCTAAATCGATAGGACACTTCGGATACTTCCCTCGTCAGTAAAAGAAATTTTGGACTGAAAAGTAGTACTCAATAACAGTGACAGACATACTAAGCATGGCACGCCATACACCAGTTGTTTGGCTTAATTCAGAAGCTCACCTGGTCAGCTATACTTTGAAGAGAACGTCTATCAACTGCTCAATACTCGCCAAATACATCTGTAAGCCATTTATATAATAATTCACATTCTTTTGCTGATGACGATTGAATGAGAGTTTTGAACACTAATACGAGACCACTCCTTGTCGAGATGCAGTCTTTGAACTGGATTTATTGCTCAAACACTTAGGATGCGTCGTCACTCACATTCTATGATCAGTAATTTATTCCAATACAGCTCTACATTGTAGACAACTAATATAACGCCTTGGAATATGTTCATGATAGATCTAAAAATATTTTTGCCCAATATTCACTTGTTGTATTTGTTGGTTTTCTAAGTAAGATCAATGGATCGTTGGATGTTACGAGCTATTGAAGCTAAGCTTTCAGTAATATTGATTTCGTTGAATTTTTTGAAGACATTCAATTTGGTTTATTACAGACAAAATCTAGCAGAACGTTTTTTTACTTTACTGCATTTACGCATGCACCGAACCCAAACGTTCGAGTTTAAGTTCGGTACTGAGTTCAGTTATTTTTTAGTTACTTTATAAAAGAGATAATGGTAAGCCAAAAGAAATGATTTCATCGTTGGTTATGAAAGCCTGCAACAATGAAAACAGTAATCCAAAAACTAAAGACCCCTGGACGTCCTGGAAAAATTTTTACAATGTTCAAAAGTACCTGAACCTGAAGCCGGACCCGAACCTGGACGAACAGCTTTCGGCGCTTCACATGATCTTTTATATAGAGGTCGATCAGCTCAAATTCATGAACTCCGTTCAAATGAACTAATGAACTGTTTGAACAGCTGTGTTCAAATGAACTGAACTACTTGAACAGCTCCTTTTGAACTGAACTGAACTTTTCGAACAGCTCTTTTGAACTGAACTGAACTCTTCGAACAGCTCTATTCAAATGAACTGAATTGTTTGATCAGCTCTTTTGAGCGAACTGAACTTTTCGAACGGCTCTATTCAAATGAACTGAACTGTTTGAATAGCTCTTTTGGACGAACTGAACTGTTTGAATAGCTCTTTTGGACGAACTGAACCATTTCCAATAATTCAGTCTATGAACTGTTCCCTCAGGTTCTAAGCTGCTATATTCGAAGGTATTCTTGAGTTCTCAGCTTCTATACTACGGAGGTACGCTTAGGTCACCAAGTGCTACGCCCGGAAGTACCCTTATGCCCTCAACTGCTATATTAGGGGATACCCTTAGGTAGAACCCGCCGGGTCGGACCTGGACCCGATCCAGACCCAGGCGGATCCGAGTCCGTACCCGGCTCTGAGCCCTACTCGAAGTCTGAGAAAACTGAATTGAACGTATAGCACGAGTACGGGCCGAGAAATGTTGAAGGCAAAGTAAGCTATTTTTGATGCTTGTTTGGTAACTATCTCGCTCAAACATTATGGCATAGGGCTAAACATTTTATCGTAGCCTTATCATTATAGCCCCAACATATCCTGAAAATCTCAGCAGATTCGCCTCAGTAGAAAAAATTCGGGACTCAAAGGGTTAGGGATCTATACATACCCTTATAGTATAGGACTTGAGGATTCATGTATACCTCTACAATATAGCTCTTAAGGACCTATGAGTACCTTTATAATATAGGGCTTGGTATCTATGGGTTCTACCATAACAAAGCCCGCGAGCATCTATGAATACCCAACAATATAGGACGTGAGGATCTATGTGAAGCCCCACAATTTATAACTTCAGAACCTATAGGTCTCCCACAATATAGCCCTCGAGGACCTATGGGCATCTTCATAATATAAAAATTGAGGACCTATACATGCACCCACAATTTAAGACTTGACTATTTATGAGTTCCTCTACTGTATAGCCCCTAATGTTATCTACGTTGATGTTCTCTTTGACCTATGGTCCCATGATTAATCAATGTTTCTTTCACCTTATGATCAGAAAATGTTCTTTTGACCTACGCCATATGACACCTGGTGGTTTTTTGACTCGAAACCCTGCTTAGGTCTGACCAAAAGTTCGTGCACCATTAAATAAAAATATAAAGATAAGGAGATATTTGTAATTTTATTTTATCAAATATTGAGGATAGTTGCCATTATTATTTATGCCACGTTCGATCCTTTCTAACAATTTGTTAAAAGTTTTTTTGAAGTCTTTTTCGAAAAAAATTTTAGGTACCTTGGAAACCGTATGAACTAATCATATTTCATTTGTTTTAAAAATTTAGCAAATTTTTGTTCGATTATGTCACTTGCGCTCTAGCATTACTAGTGATGGGATATGGATTTATATTATATAGGTTAGTCATAAGTCCTCTGATGCTAGCTGGCTGATTGACGATGAGTCATCAAAGACTATTGTTCATGGAGGCAGATTTGAACCAAAACTTGGTTCCGTATATTCTTTAAATCAAATAGTCTGGTTTTTATACATAGTGTAGATAAAGGCAAGACTGTAGGTCTCAAGTATTATATTGAAAATAGTCCGAAGCCTTTTGTTAATGAAATATGTAAACAAACAGAGTCATGCAGTTAAAAATGTCCAAAATTGCTTGACGATCATCGCTGATTTCATATTCATCCAATGTTATGAATTATATGACAAAAGAAGACATCAATATAATGTCATATCCACCATATCTGCCAGGCCTGATACTATGCAATTTTTGGCTAACTAATTCTAGCGAATGTAGTTTACCTGATCAAATAAATGAAATATGACTAGCTCATGCGGTTTCTAAGGTATCTAAAAATTTTTTCGAAAAAGACTTCAAAAAAACTTAAAACAAGTTGTTGGAAAGGATCGAACTTAGTATAACTAATAATGGCATCTATCCTCAACATTTGATAAAATAAAATTACAAATATCTCCTTATCTTTATATTTTTATTTAATGATGCATGAACTTTTGGGCAGACCTAAGTATGGTGTTTTTTTAACCTTTAACCTCCAGGGGACAGACAGATCACCACGCTTTATTACATAGGAAATGACGATGATGATGCTGATCATGGTTTAGTTCGTTCGAAAAGTTCAGTTCATTTGAATAGAGCTGTTCAAGTGGTTCAGTTCAGTTCAAAAGGAGCTGTTCAAATAGTTCAGTCCGTAGGCATCAGCGTTTTGAACAGTTCATAAAATATGAACTAGAGCTGAACTTGCCGGGGTCTACCTTTATATGCTTCAAAAATCTCTAAGACAGCTACATAAATACTTAACACTATCTAAATCGGTTGGACAGCACCCGAACCCGAGCGTAGACCGTTCGGTCCCGAATCTAAGCTCGGGGTTCGATGCATGCCTAATTACGTTCGAAATAGTTTTTTGTTATGGAAACACCACAATGATTTCAAATAGAGTAAACGATAAATTTTGTATGATATGAAAATCAGTCAAAAATGGAATTTATTGACACAAATCAATAATGACTATACAAGTTTTCTGGGTTCGATTTTTCACAATTTCTAAAAATCTATGAACCATTTCGATTGCAAAATTTTCTGTTATAGAAGAGAAATTAAATTAGTTATAAAATAAACCTACTTAACGCAGAAAAGACAGGTTTACTTCTTATCATTCATAAGTCTGGAAAATATAGGGATAGCTTTTCTATATTAAGTAGGCTTATCCTGTAGCTAATTTTATTTCTCTCCTATAACAGAAAATTTTGTTATGAGTTTGGTTCATAGATATTTAGAAATTGTGCAAAATCGAACTAAAAAAACCGTTATAGTCATTATTTATTTGTGCGAATAAATCTCACTCTTGACGGTCTTTCATGTCATAGAAAATTTATTGTTTACTCTATTCGAAATCACTGTGGTGCTCTCCCAGCAAAATATTGCTTTCATCCTAGTGCAAAGGCAATTCTCAATTACATGATCAGCCGAATATTTCTCCAATCACAATGTTATTTTCAATTTTATATCAGATCGCGTCACATAGAAAGTGATGTCGCGTAGAGATGCTATCACTATTGGCCTATGACACTTTTCATTATAGGTGAAATGAGATTGCAGGAACAAGAATATGGGAACGGGAACAAAATACTGCTTAAGGGATGAAAATGGATAAAAGAAACCGAGAAAAGTCGTTTCTGCAGGACACTACTTGTTTCTGTTCTCCTTGGAGCTGAATCGTTTTTTCATGCTCAACTTTATTACTCTAAAAGCGACTTGAATTATTTTTCTGCTTGCAGTCCTTACGGGATATCATAAGAAAAAGTCTCTATTATTTCAAGTTAAAAGTAGATGTAAGAGTCGAGCCAGAGATGGTGACTACAAATATCACAATGAGAGTTTCCACAATCCTTTGTCCCTTACATAGTCTTAATTATTATGTGAACCTAGTGTTTGTTATCAAGGCTTTACAGAATAACTATTTGTTAAATTTATTGAAAAATATTTTCCTAGTCTAGAAGTTCCGGATTTTTACGAATCTAAAGTTCTGAAGCCAAACGTAGATATTGAGAAGATACGACCGTTCAGGAATAGGAATCAGCCGTGCGTTACGTATGTAAGTTTTTATCATCACAAATTTTATGAGAACAGTTTAGCCAAAACATCAAATTTTGCTCGTGAGAAAAGTGTTATGCAGTTCTAATGATAAAAATTTATATACGTAACGAATAACCGATTTCTATCCTGAAATAATCGTGGCTTCTCAATAATTACATTTTCTTGACCTAAAAACCTCAGATTCGTAAAAAAAATCTGCATTTCTGGATTAGGAAAGTACTTTTCAATAAAGGACGGAGGCGCATAAGACCACAGATTGGCCCATTAGTGTTTTTCCTTCTAAACCCTATTGAATTTTATGTCAATAGAAAGAGCATATCGAGACGAGTATTTTTATGATAAAGGACAGGGGCGCATAAGAGCCATTTTTGGGCCCTCGTTAATTTGAGTCAGTTCATAGTTTAAGAGAAGCAGAATTTCGCGAGGAATCGCTTAGTGATAAAATAAAGTTGTTTTGGAAAAGTTTTGAAGCTCTTTTGTGTCAAATACTATCATTCATTTTTATGCCATATATATATGATGCATACAAAAAGAGTCATATAGGTGTCTTTCTCCCAAATAAGATATTTCGAAGCAAAATTTATCCCAAAAGACCACTTATGTTATAATCAATTTCTAGTAAAAGTTTCAGCCGGAACGGTTGAATTGTTGCTGGATAATGGAGTAGAAACCGTTTGAAATCAGTATCAAATGATATAGTTTTCTTATCTCTTCTGTTCATTGTATCTACGATATTTTAAGAAAGAACAAAAATCACATGGAGTTTTAACTGATTTTGAAAGCTCGAAGAAAGAGCTACAAAGTAGCTAATTTTTGTTTTATTTAGAGGTGAACTTTTCTAAATAAGACTATGTAACTTATGTTTAGACACCATTTTTTACAGTTATTGACTCTTACTTAATAAAATTTAATGTGAAAAACCACATTTTCAGTTACAAATTATAAGATATTCAGAATCAGCATTCAAAACTGAGTGGTCTTATGCGTGTTTCAAAGTTTTTCATTCATCCTTATTTTTCTCGATAAAAGTGCCCTGGGATACCC
>JAJEKB010013879.1:0-10304 GCA_022393335.1 Macrotrachela quadricornifera
TTATAGTGTTACCCCCCATGAATAATATTATTTACCACCCTGTACAATACATTCTACTATAATAAGCACCATGGTGAACAAACCTATGATTATGTACCATTAGTTAATTAATTTCGATCATGTTTGATCTCAAAAGTGATTATGTATCGAAGTCTCTCTGATCAGGAAATAACTGTCTACAGTATAACGACATATCTTTCGGGACACTAACTCTTGAAACTTTCCACTCATATGTTATAGATTTTTTAATCGAATCTGATGAGTATATGTATGGTGACCTAGGGCATAACAAAACGGTGAATGGATAGTTGACATAGGGGTTGAGCATACAATTCCTTAAATGGTTTCGTACACACTAAACTGAACTTTTCGATGAGTCATGGAACCGTATAGGGTTTCGTACAAAATATACTGAACGTTTAAAACAAATACGAAACTATCAGTGGTTACACGTTGAACATACAGAACCATTTGACGTTCTTTTGAAGACGTTTGGAGTTTAGTACCAGTTGTAGGGAATCATTTGATGGTTTATAGACTTATCAGGAGTTCCGTGTAAAAAGCACAGAATTATCTGCTGGTCTACAAAACTCAGGAGGGTTTCGCATAAAATATCCGAAGTCATCTGACGATCTTAAGAACTGTCAAGGGTTTCGTATCGAATATCCGAAGCCAAATGGTGATCTGCGAAACTTTCGAAAGCTTCGTATTCAATCTACCGAACTATACGTTTTTTGAGGAAACTATTTTAGATTATGCGCAAAACTAACGGAACTTTCACATGATTCTGTTACAAAAGTACAAAACCTTCTTCGGTCTACGCAACCTAAAATAGATCGGTGGCGAAGTGTGGAACTTTAACGGTTCACTAATAAGGCTACTTTTTAGAGTGTAGTTTCGTATCGAAAACTTCAAGCCTCTAGGTAGTTACAAAGACTATAAAAAGTTCGGCATTAATAATTCGAAACCTTCGGATGACTTACGAGGCCATACATAGTTTCGTATCAAAGGGACGAAACCTTTTTAAGAAGACAAAACCCACAGCAATTCAGTATAAGAATTACGAAATCTTGTGAATTTTTAGGAAACTATCTTAGGATTGGTACATGATGTACGAAACCAATGATGACGATACGGAACTGGCAGAAAGCTTAGTTTCGATAATGCGAAACCTTGTTCAATCTGTGGAACTTAAAAGAATGGGAAATGAAAACTACAGAACCTTTTACGGTCTATCGAACTTGAAATGGTTTGGTACAAAGATTGTGCACCTTCATGGCTTCGTTATGTGCTTATTTTTTTTAGAATGAGCGCAAGGATCAGAACCGTTGCTTTATTTGCCGAAGAATGTATGGTTCGCAAAACAACGAAATTTCTTATACAATATGCAACACTATCGATAACTACCTGAAAAATAAGAAATGTCTGCATTCATTCTACAAATCATACATAGTTCCGTAAAACATGTATTGTTTCTGCGCGCATTGTACGAAACCATCGGTAGTTTTGTACATTGAATAATGGTTCCGCACCTTTTTACGGAACTAGGCGTAGCTTCGTATGATGGATGCAGAACCTTTATGTACTGTACGAAACTGTTGCAGTATTGCACAAAACTTTCGTTAATTTTCTGACTTAAAAAAGTTTAGTAGGAAAACTACGAAACCATTTTTATCGCACAGAACTTAAATTCGTTTAGTGCAAAACTACGAAACTTTGAAAGTTTTGTAAAACACATTTTTTTAGAGTGTAGTTTAAGAGTTTTAAAGACCTTGGAAACGCGCTGTAGTATTTTGTATAGCTTGTAATAAGTACAAAATCCTGAATGATGCTGATCTGTCCATATAGCAACATAGATTGATCCATGTTTCTTATATGAAAAAATCTTTAAGTTAGGCTCTGTCACCGGTAAAAATCTCAGCTCTTCGTAGACACAATAGAATGGAGATATCTGACTTTCTTATCGGGGTATTATTTACGGGCCACAGTATGTGCTCCCATCCTTTAAAGACGCCGGTGACGACCATAGGTCTTTATCACTTTCCTTTCAAAAGTTACAAGCATTCTTTCCAAACGCCTTTCATTCAAAAATGGATGTTAATTCTGCTTCACAGTTTATTTCAGTACTAAATATTATTTTCACAATAAAACTAATAACCACACTACAACGAAAAAACTGTCAAATGATATGAAAATGGTTGATATCAATGTTCATTTTGATGTATTGTTGTCACTGCCTCAATAACAGATATAACACTCTTTGTTTTGTGCAAATCTTTGAATTCATAGCCGCTTTTGTTTAACAAACTCATGTATTCAGTCAAAGTCCTTTCTCTCGAACCTAAGATTGTTAACATTTCAAGATCCATGACATGTGCTTCCCAGTTATCTTTGTCATTTGATAAAATTACCAATTCAATGATAAAGACTGTAGTTGGCTTTTCGGTTTGACTTTCATTCGCATCACGTATAGATCTTAATATTTCAATAGATTTCTCGTCATTCCAATCATGAATAATGAATTTTAACAGATAAGCATCAGCTGGTGGTATAGTTTCTGATTTGAACATGTCACCTGCAACAAAATCGTAACGATCTGGTCCGACCCGTTTTTGTTGGAACTCATTTGGTTTCATCCTTGTGGCACTTTCAATAACATGCGGTAAATCAAATAAAAAACCGTATAAGTTCGGATGTTTTTCTAGCACGGATGATAATAATGTTCCTAATCCACCTCCGATATCAACTAATTTGTTGAATCGGCTAAAATCAATGATTGGAATCATCGATGATGTCATAGAATTTGTATAGGCAATCATTGCATTGTTGAATACATTTGCAAATTCTTTGTTTTCTTCTTTTTCCATGAACTGAAACACACTACAACCGGCAACTTTTTCGAAACAGTTGCCATCTTTGCAGCCAAATTTTATTAAAGAGGGAAAAAATTTAGTCATTTCTTCAGTGTTAGGATCTAATGCGAATCGAATCAGATCGCGCATTTTTGTAACATGATTGCTTGTCAATAATAATCCGTCTTCTGTCAATAGAAATTGTATCGTTTCTTGTGGATTACTATTCCCGATCGAATTTTTATCGTCAATATTTAATATTTTTACAATGCCGGCATCAGCAATCACACGTAACAATCGATATAAAATGTCAGCGTTCCAATTATTTCCATTCAATTGACTTAATTCTACGGCTGTCACTGGACCTCGGTTACTTACCATTAGATCAGCAATATTCATTTCACAAAATGTCCATATATAGCGTTCTAGTGATCGATGAAAGCATAAAGATAAATATTTTGACAAACCTTCGACATCCATTGGAGAACGAACCACATGGTTGTTGTATTCTGTCATTACGATTAATAAATAAATCTATAAAAAAGAGTAGATGTTCATCTAGTAAATAATAGTCAGAAAATAAATAAAAATAACATCAAGTCTAAGAGATCGGAAGGACTGTAATCTAAAACAATTCTACAGGAGTTCAAGTAGTCTGCAGGTCTTATCCTTTTCAATGTTTCCAGATAGAAATTTTTCTTTGAAAACTGTATCCTAATTAGTACAGAGTGTCCCAAGGATCGCACTACACTCTGAAAACCTTAGATTTCTTTACGATAGGTTGATCAAATTGAATGATTTTTTTACCACTGATGCAATACCACTCATACTTTATTCTTATAATACAAATCTCGAAAAATACTCCTTTAAAGTATCTTGACCAGCTCAATAAAAATTCATTACCTTGCCTTATGTTATGATCGTGAGCCAAGTTACTTTACTCTTACATTATTTTTTTTTTTGTTCTGCGTATCTATATTGTCTATTCTCTGATGTTTCATTCTCTACTGTTTTCATTCCTCGCTTTAGCTCTCTACGAGTATACACGCATTCCTTTTATTTTTACCCGTTCCTCTCCTTTTTCTATCTCCTCCTTATTATTATTAATATCTATATTAGTATTAATTAATTATTTTAAACTCTTTTAATCTATCTTAATAAGTCAACTAAGTCAATTTATTACTCGACACTATTATTACTATCTCTCTCAATCTTTCTCTTAGCTCATTATGAGCGGGGAACCTAAAATTTTTATGAGTAATGACGGCTCGCAAATCATCTATGATACGAAATCCGGTAAATGGTACTCGCTTCAATCAAACACGTCATCAAATACGTCTAGCAACTATACTTATCTAACGATGAATCAAAATTCAAGAAAATCAACGTCAAAAGGATCTTTAGTACAACCAAATACACAGGTTAATCAGAATAACTCAACAGTAACTAAAACAAGCGTAAATCAACAACAAGGGTTACATGAATTTCGGCCCAACCATTTCGGCCCGGCCGAAATTCATGTGATTTTTCGGTCCGGACCGAGAATCCGATAGGAATTTCGGTCCCACTCTTAAATAAATTTAATTAATTAATTATTAATTAGTAATGTTCATAGTGCTGAGCACCATGACTTTTTAAAATTCATTTTGCTGAGCAGTATGACATGGTGCTGAGCAGCATGAACATCGAGTATATCATCTTGCTAAGGAGTATGACATGATGCTGAGCATCATGAACATCAAGTTTTCATCTTGCTAAGCAGTTTGACATGATGCTAAGCAGTATGGCATGATGCTAAGCAGTATGACATGATGCTAAGTAGTATGACATGGTGCTGAGCAGCATGAACATCGAGTATATCATCTTGCTAAGTAGTTTGACATGATGCTAAGCAGTATGACCATCTAGTATATCATTGTGCTAGGCTATGTGTAATAGCGTTTGGTGCGATATTCTAGATTTTAGTATTATGAGTATGAGTAAAAAATGTCTTTATAATTTCGATATTCTACGACGTTAAATCATATATGTTATCGGAAAAGCTGTAGCAACATTTAACGAAATAAGCGTCCCGTGCACTGGTACGGGATTATATTAAATTAGAACTATTGTTTACAATGGAGTATATAATTTTGACAGTTGCGATGACTATCAGTACAAAAAAATGTTGTGGAATTTTTTGTTATAAAACTACTAGAAGAACAAATGATTATAGGTTTTAGCGGAATTATCGAATCAACTGTTTGTAAGACAAAGTAAATGTCAAAGATGTTGGATATTGTATCGGCTTGTATGATTAAACAAACAATAAAGTTCTTTGGATCACGCATCATGTCGAACTGCTTAGCAAGATGATATACTTGATGTTCATACTGCTCAGCACCGTGTCATACTACTTAGCATCATGCCATACTGCTTAGCATCATGTCAAACTGTTTGGCAAGATGATATACTTGATGTTCGTACTGCTCAGCACCGTGTCATACTGCTTAGCAAGATGGTATACTTGATGTTCATGATGCTCAGCATCATGTCATACTCCTTAACAAGATGATATATTCGATATTCATACTGCTCAGCACCATGCCATACTGCTCAGCAAAATGAATTTTAAAAAGTCATGGTGCTCAGCACTATGAACATTACTAATTAATAATTAATTAATTAAATTTATTTAAGAGTGGGACCGAAATTCCTATCGGATTCTCGGTCCGGACCGAAAAATCACAGGAATTTCGGCCAGGCCGAAATGGTTGGGCCGAAAAATTCTTGGGCCGAAATTCCGGACTCCCGAATTCCTTTCTGTCTAATATCCAAAATAACTACAGTAATGATATGTCAAGTTTTTGGAAACATCTATCTAGAATATATAGGCCTGCAACATTACCTTTCAATAAATTAGGGGGTGATACTAAACAACTAACAAAACCATCAGAAATAGTAAACGAACTGTCAGAGTACTATAGTAACCTTTTTACACCAACTTATCTAAATCCGGCTGAGAGACACACAGCAGAAATAGAACAAGAATATACTGACATTATAAATACACTACCAAATTGCAAAGTGAAGATAAAACCTACAAATGTGACAGAAATAAAAGAAATAATAAGGAAATTGAAAGCAAAAAAGTCAGCGGGAGTAGACAATATCTCAAACTTTATGATCAAGAAACTCTCTCCAGGGTACCTAGAATGCCTATGCACATGCTTTAACGATTGGTTAAGCAGGAGTATATTTCCCGAAGAGTGGAAATTAGCGAAAATCGTCATATTGAATAAATTGAAAGCAGGCATACCGAGATGTGATCAAACTCGACCACTATCACTCCTAGCTACTCATTCAAAAATACACGAGAAAATTCTACTTAATAGAGCCCAGGAGTGGACAGGAGCTAATAAGATTATCCCAGATGAGCAATCTGGTTTTAGAAAAGGATATCAATTGCAAATGAGAGTACTATCCATTTATCAGGAAGTGAAAAACAACCTTGCAGGCAATATCCCAGTTATGGGAATCTATGTCGATTACAAAAAAGCCTATGATCTAGTGTGGCATAAAGGTCTTATTGTAAAACTATACAGAATGCAAATGCCGCCAGAAATAATCAAAATACTCAGCTACTGGCTAGAAGGTGGAAAAGCTTACATTAGTTTCGGAAGCACTAAATCAGAAACTTTTAACACTCAGATAGGGCTTCCTCAAGGAAGTGCTTTAAGCCCGTTCGTTTTCATAATATACCATGCCGATCTAGTAAAGACGACTAATGCGTTCTCCACCCATATCTTTGCAGACGATCTTTGCACTTTGATCGTTCCTCCTATATATAAGAAATATGGAAAAATGATGGAGTTCATTGAAAAGGAAGGTACAAAAATATGTAAGAATATACACGACTATGCCTGTAAATGGCAACAACCCATAAATGTCAGTAAAACAGTATACCAAATATTCCACACAAAAATCACCTTATGATTGTTTGATTTAATTTAATTGATTAATCCATTTATCTTAAAGTTTTATGCGTAAAATATTGTAGCCCATCTAAAACTGCACCGAACTACATAATAACCAATAACTTTAGCATGGTGAATTACGTGACCCATCAGGTCACAAACATGATGACTGCAACTGAATTAGTAGTGAGAAATGTTGTAAAAACTTGAATAGAAATTTTGAATTCTATAGATAAGGACTATCTACTATATGAAAGAGGAGAACCTGGTCTATCAAATGATATATTTAGTTTTCTATGGGAATGAGATTCCATTATTTAAAGCGATCGAAAAGAAAAATCGTTCCATTTCTGAGGACAGTGCTTACATAGAATAGGAGCTTGTGTTCTACGAAACAATCTCAGATTACGATGAAACTTCCAGCGTTTGTAGAGCTAGCAATTCTGAGCATTCTGATAGAAAACGTTTTTCAGAAGAATTTATTTTGGTCGGAATAAACCCAAAACACTTTAGGCAACAAAACACCGAAAAATCTCAAAAAAACGCTGTTTGCTTAAAACTATGATAAAAGCAATCATTAATGGTTTTTGATAGACTATTTCACTAAGATAAAGTCAAAACTTAACTCCTATAACACATTCAAATTCTTGACGGGACAATCCATCGAAGCACGTCAAAAATATCTTCAGTTTCCATCAAAGTCTTAGAACAACTAGAGACGCACAGAAAGATTTTACTCCAGAAATGTTCAGTACTAAAAAGAAAAGTATGCATATTGAAAGAATTTTTCTTTCGGTCGAGGTTAGTCTTAGTGTGGTTCGATGCATTGTCTTGACGGAAATTTGAATATGTTATAGGAGTTAAGTTTTGACTTTATCTTAGTGAAATAGTCTATCAAAAACCATTAATGATTGCTTTTATCATAGTTTTAAGCAAACAGCGTTTTTTTGAGATTTTTCGGTGTTTTGTGGCCTAAAGTGTTTTGGGTTTATTCCGACCAAAATAAATTCTTCTGAAAAACGTTTTCTATCAGAATGCTCAGAATTGCTAGCTCTACAAACGCTGGAAGTTTCATCGTAATCTGAGATTGTTTCGTAGAACACAAGCTCCTATTCTATGTAAGCACTGTCCTCAGAAATGGAACGATTTTTCTTTTCGATCGCTTTAAATAATGGAATCTCATTCCCATAGAAAACTAAATATATCATTTGATAGACCAGGTTCTCCTCTTTCATATAGTAGATAGTCCTTATCTATAGAATTCAAAATTTCTATTCAAGTTTTTACAACATTTCTCACTACTAATTCAGTTGCAGTCATCATGTTTGTGACCTGATGGGTCACGTAATTCACCATGCTAAAGTTATTGGTTATTATGTAGTTCGGTGCAGTTTTAGATGGGCTACAATATTTTACGCATAAAACTTTATGATAAATGGATTAATCAATTAAATTAAATCAAACAATCATAAGGTGATTCATCCTTGAGACCCCAAATAATGTCATTTCTCGTGAGAAAACATGTAAAATATTTTAACTCCTTTTTCACTATTTTAAAACCTTCACTTAACTTTTTTGGTACCAAAATGATCTGCATAAAAAGCTCTACAAGTGGTTAAACGTTCATGCATTTTGAAGATACTTTTGTAAATTGTGGTAAAATTTCTGCATACTCACCCGTAAACAACGAATTGTCTATTATTTTTTACAAACTGTTGGGTTATATTTAATAGGAACATGGTTTTCATAGTTAGAGAAATAAATGCGTGCTTATTTCAAAAAAAACCTGTTGAGTAAATACATTTCTTCTATTGAAACGGTTACTAATCAATGCCTAAAAACACATACTGTATGGTGTTGTTGCTATTCACCTTGCTGTCATATACGAAGAAAATGAAAGAATAAACAAGTTAAACAGAAACAGATACGTTTTTTTTTCTTGCTGTCGACGAATCTTGGATAGGGTATTATTGCTTCGTCTTATCACGCAAATAACATGTTGCTTTTATTGCTCTTCGCTGTTTTCATTCTATTAATGTTTTATTTCAAAATTAAATATTTTACTCTTCGCGGTCCATTACCGGGTTTATCACCTCATTTTTTCTTTGGAAATATCATTCGATCGGGTATTCTGCTCAACACATTGAACAATCATAAAGCATATCTATCATTTAAAAATTGTTTTGGTAATACTTATCAATTTTGGCTTGGTCCTTGGCGTTTAATTGTAGTAAGTGGTCTCACAGATGTCCAACACATATTCACCAACCGACATATCTACGATCAAGGTGAGATGTTTGTTAAGCAATTCAAAGTGATATTCGATAACGCTCTCCTCTGCCTCAATAGTTAATTTGTTTCTTTTTAATTGAATAATACGCATGAGTATCTGTAGGTGCCAAGTATAAACGACATTCCTCGTTGTGGATTCCAGTAGCAAAAAGATGAGGTAAGTTTGATTATGCAAAATCAATTTACTCTTTATTTTTTCCATTATAGTTTATTTCAATCATGACTATCGTCGATCAATTTAGTTTGAAATCGAATCAATGACTAGATGAACAATGAGCTATATTCACGTTTGGCGTGTTGACCGCGAACATGCATAAGAAAATACTAACTTGCACATAGAAACCAATCAGTTGGTGTAGGGCTACTTGTGATGCATGTTCGTGATCAACAAGTCAGTCGTGGTTGAAGTTTATTGGAAAGCAACATAGTGTGCATCATCAAATACCAAACCTGGTTTTCGCTTTGTGATATAGGTTTTGTACGAAACCTTTTCTACAAAACCTTGTATGCGGAACTTTTTATTCGGGCATGTCAGTTGGATTCTGCTCGAAACCATGAAAGGTTCTTACGTTGTATCGAGATGAAGAATCTTTTAAAAGTTTCGAAAAGATCCTTTTTTTTAGAGTGTAGCTGTCAACATGTCCAGTATTCGACTCTCCTTGGTTTGGGTGTAGGAAAATGCTCACTCACCTATGACCGGCGAGAAGATCTCGATGACAGTCTCGTCTGAAATTAGAATAGAGAACATTCAGTGGCACGAAGAAGAGTAACGGTCGCTCACTTGTGGTTGATAAGACGATGCAAACCACTATCTTCTCCGAGCCTAGAATAGAAAGGAACTTGGTTGAGTGATCAGGAGCGTCATTCGCTCACGTGTGATCGATGTGAAAGCACAGATCATTGTTTACTCTGAATCTGCAATAGAGAAACTTTCAGTGAAGCGAACAGAAGGATCGTTAACTCACTTGTAATCGATAAGACGGTGCAGATCGTTGTCCTTTTCGAGTCTAACATAGAGAGAAAGGCTTAATCGAGAGAAGAGGTGTAACATTCACTCCAGGACTAGTCGTGGCAGAGATATGCGAAGTACTTAAGTACAGGGTAGTAAATAATATTATTCATGGGGGGTAACACTATAATTTCAAGTAGGAGACCTCATGAATTTTATAGCAAATGAAAGCCCGTGAAAAATGGAATTTATTGG
>JAJEKB010013888.1:0-10805 GCA_022393335.1 Macrotrachela quadricornifera
TGTTAGTGTTTCAATTATAGCTTTTGGTGGAAACACTTTCGTGAGCTCGGAGAGATCTCAGATTTTTAAGAAAAATTTTCTCTTCAATTTAAGATGTCGCTCAACTCTCTAGGACTTTTCGTTTCCGAGCTATGGTCAAAACAAAATGAGCAAAAACGTAACGGAGTGACAGAGTTACGTGGACAAGCCGCCTTACCCATTGTGCTGCATATGTTCCTTGTTGCTTCCCTTGCTTTGTGGTCCAAACGGAATTCATGAAACAGAAGCACACACAACTCCTTACGAGATAACTTTATTTCTAATTCACAATCAACATCTATATCCATAGTTTTGCTGTTCTTCGAAAAATATTCGTACCCCCTATATAAACCCTTAGTATGGGGACTTCTAGAACTTTCTCGGCTGTTCTAGGAAATTTAAGAAAAAAACGCAAAAAATTTCGTGCCAATCCGATAAAGCATGCAATGTTTGATCGAACTTGTGCTTCCTTGGTGCTACAATAAGCACATCTTCTTTTTCATTTCACTGACAAACTTAAGGACAGTTTTTGGTGATGCTAGTTTACAATTCATTTAGAAGGAAGTCTTCCATAATTTATTCGTTCACTCTCGTAACAAAGAGATTTCACTGCTGAAACCATGTATTTTAAGTATATTAATTTATGCTGAAATAACTGATTGTAGCAAATAAATGAGTTGAAGATTGATGTATTTAGCAAATAAATAAAAAACCGAATCCAGTTTCCTTCAGACCTGCAGTCGAGATTATAACAGAAAATTGTTTGACTGAGTTGATCAACTCCATGTACAAGTTGATTGTAATCTTTTATTTCCTTTGGATAGTTAATTGTAATATATTGACCATTTTTCAACTGACAGAAAATCGATACTATTTCATGGATTTTATGGTAATTTGAAGCCAAAAACAACATATTTGGTATCCATCTGCATAAAGACAATGCTGTTCGATATAATCATTGACTTGTAATCTCCTCGTTCCATTTTATATTTCTCGGCAAAATCCAGTGAGATATTCAACCAATTTAGCCTAATTGTTCCATTGGCCTTTAAGTTCTGTAATTTTAGTTTTTCTAATAATTCGAGAGAAGTGAAAAATTTATCGAAATATAAATGTTTTTCTTCAAAATTAGGGTTAAAGATAAAATTGAAAAGAACACACTCACCCAAAGGTTTTTATTTTTGTCGATTTTAGAGGTAAAGACTGCTTCAGACATGATCTTCCTTTGAATTTTATCATGCTTTCGCCGATTGTACTGTAGCGACCAAAGTTATCATTTTTTTCGGCATTCGTCCGCAAAATTTCAATAAAATTCTTAACTTTGTAAATTTTATTGTAGTTTTTAGATTCTCGTCTTGATTCTAATGAACTATCAGCTAAATGTAAATTATAAAAAAATTAAAGGAAACCATGGCTTCATATGATCGAAGTGATAAATGTGTTATGCAATAGCATATCTCTACCCGAATAAAGTTTCATATTTGGCTAGTTATTGATATCTATTAGAATAATCAACCCGAGAAACGATTCATTAGTTTTTTTTTTGTTCACATTTTTTCAGTTATCGACTTTCTTCTGCTTGTCACTTTGTTTCTTTCCTCTTCCATAAGTGTTTGTTTGATCAGTAATCAGATTTAAAATCTTTTCAGTAAAAAAAATTCTAAAGACTGAAATTGGAGTTCGCTCTTTGAGAGAGATTTAGATAAAGCCAGCACTCATAATATAAATTACATTCATTGAATTCAGTACCTCTTCATATACATCCAAATCATCATCAGAAAATTCAAGTTTATCGAAATGATCGACTAGTTGATCAAAATCGAAGTTACTCTCACTAGTGTCATTATTGGCAAATAAATCACAGAAATCATCATTGACTTCATTATTTTCATAGAATTCCATTTATTTAGTCTTAATTGTAAAAAACTTTATAAAGAAATAAAGAAACTGTATGCTTTGAAAATTCAACAAACAACGTAAATCTATCAATGAGAACATATATGAAAGATACGATCAGAAGAGAAGGGAGAAATTATGATGTCATTGTACCTTAGCAACAAGGACAAAAGATATTTGAGAAGAATATATTCATATAAAAGGAAAGAAAGAAAAGAAAACTATAAGTTAAAAAATGCGATTATTTTTGACCTTAATGGCCTTAAATATTTAAAAGATATGTCCCGCTGTCTTCAAAGGGTTAAAATAATAATTCTTCAATATTATATCTTTGTTTTACTACTGTTTTTTATGATTATCTTTTATTTTATTTGTCCCCATGTAATTATGGTGCCAGAGGTAAAGTGCAGCAGTGGAACTCACACCATCACATTATTTTTCGAACATTTCAGTGTTTTTCCAGCAATAAATAACATTATTGGTACGTTATTTATTTCAAAGAATAGGTTAAAACATAATTGCTTGCAAGATATATATATATATATATATATATATATATTACATGTTTAAAACTCAAATATCAGAAATTCAGTAAATAGAGAATTTTAAAGAAATTTTTTAAACTATTGATGAAAAACGATTAATATCGTTGAAACATTTGTACTCGATTATTATACGTATCTGCTACATATAAATTGAGTTGGTTGTCTAATATTATCCAAAAAGGAAGTCTCAGTTGATTGGCAGCAGGATCGTATGAATCAGTAATACCGGCAATTGTTATACCAGATGATTGGCCTAATAAAAATAATTGAATTCGATGGTTACTTGCATCAGCTACATACAGATTATCCATGGAATCGAGTGCAACACCTACGGGATTGTACAGTAATGTTGGTGAGTTACCATCCATTCCACTAGCACTACCAGCAATAAGTGTCTAGCTACTATCACCTAACACCCAACGAACTACATTATGTCCACAAAAATTGACAATTATAAAACTATTCGAGGCTGAATGAAAAACAAAACCATAAGGACAGTATAACTGTGTACTTCCTGTTCCAAGTCCATTGCCTCCAGCTACTATAGTGCCTGATGATGCACCTGATAAATATTGCATTATACGATTGTTATTGGTATCTGCAATATACAAAGTGCCGGATGTTGAATCACGAACAATTCCTGATGGAGTATCGAACTGATTGTTTGCATTACCCCAAGAACCTAAAGCAAATTCTTAAATTATAACTTGTACACAATAGCCTTACGTTACAAATACACTTTCGTATCGTTACATTGATAAAATATATATAATTCTCTTAAGGAAATCCAAGTCCACATACTACTTACTGGTTAGCGTATGAGTACTGAATGAATCATTAATTTCTTGTTTTGTATGTTGAATAGAAGTGTGCAGGTAAGCCTGTCCTATCTCAACCTGTAAAATAGAGCCAGGATAAGACGTTTGTGGAATGTAGTGGAATAGGATTAGGGTATGTGGCATGTAAAAAAAGGAAACTACTGCAATATCACTACCTTCAAGTAATTCTATATAATAGTTAGAATAATTACCATTAGTGAGTAACAGATATAGTGATACAATTGTTCATTGTCCATTCATTTTATCTCACTAAAAATCTATCCTTAATTAACTTTCTCTTATTGACATAATCTTTATTGCTTTATTACTTTTCAACATTCCCGTACTGACAATTTTGATTTTTTGTAGATGGTAATCTACGGTATATATACATTGTATCAAGCGGATTTTTTAGAGCAAAATTCGAAGAAAAACAAAAGAATTTTTACCACACCAACGGAATCATCATCTTTTTCGTCTACAGAATTCTGATCTTTTCAATTACGAATAGAAAATTTTAATGATGCCTATGAGTCATTTGTTCAATGTATTAATTGTCAGCAAGTTTTATCTTATGAATCAAGGGATAGAACCAATTCTCTCAATCTTTACGTACAAGATTGTTTGAAGAAATTCTCCTGATAATAGAAGAACAAGTGCTATTGTCTACGCTAGATATGGTCAATTTGATATACGTTTGTTCAATAGTATTAATGATGATAGTTTTCAACAATTGTATCAAATAATTATTGATACTGCTTATACATTCGGTTTGAACGGATCTGAAAAACTAGATGCTACGGCCTTACTATCAGGCCGCACGAATGTATCACAAACAATAAACTAACTAGCAAATGAATATCGATTGAAGTTGAAAGAAATTTTAACTAATGATCTAAAAGAAGTTACAATCGTCAGGGCATCAGCAGATTATTGACAGAACAATTATGCGATTCAGAGCGACCTGGCTATTAATGTTCACTTCACAAAAATAAGATCATTCAAGAACTCGTATCAGTTTGTTTTATTAAAAGCGGCATTAGGTTCATACCTTATCGATCCAGACAAAATCCACATCAACTAACTGACAGATTATACATCAAATTTTATTTCTGACGTATAAACAGAGGTTTATATTAGATGCATGTATAAATAGATTATTTGGAAAGGTAATAGAAAATTTCTGTCTAGAAAGAGAGATTCTTTAAAGCTAGAGTAGTATTTTATTTTAATTTGAAAAATAAAAATTCGTAAATATCCTCAATCAAGAGAAAAAGAAAAAGAGAAATTTTGAATTCTTTCTCATGTAGATTTCATTCTCATAAATTTGTTTTGTGTATTCTTTCGTTAGTTTACGTTAATGCCTTAATCTTGTGGTATAGCATTCATTTGGAAAATATCCCAAAATCGAAATAATCACTCATTTCGAACGTTGTGAATGAAATAACATGTTATTAACCTTTCCGAAACATCAATGTGTCACTCGATTGAACTCTGCACATGAAATTGTTGGTTTCTATTGTATTCGAATTTCAAACAGATCGAATATATACTGTTAGAAAGAAATGAATATTCTGATTATGTAGATCAAATTGATCAAGCAGTAGTGGAAGTTACTGCCAAGATACCCTCATACTTTACAAAAGGAAGTAAACAACTACTAGTTGATCAATAAAAAATATTACACTTAGTGTTGCCCAGGATAAACAAGTAAAACCCTCATCCTCAAAATGTCATATTAATATTGACTGTTTCAAAAGAAAAAACGATATTACTTTGGTGAAGAAATGGTCAATCAAGTATTTGCATGTAACTATTTTGCTGCGATCATTAGTGTCTGTATTAGCAAGCTCTACAATGAGTAAAAGAATTTCACGAGAAAAAAGACAATAGTTGAACAAAGATATTGTGAATGATATGTGATTTTTGAGAAACTTCAGAAAAACGTAATCTACATACTTTTTTATTTAGATAAACAATAGCAGCTTAAATGATGCTCCATTTATACTTATTGATGAAATTTGATGGCTAGAGTAAGTCCGATCGGGATATGACGAATGATGACTTTAACAAGGTATGATAGGATTAGCATGAAAAAAATCAATGAAGGGCATGGGTAGGGCATAATAAAAGATTACCCCTGCATAGCTCTAATTTTAGAACAATAATTTTGCAGATTAGATAGTCAGTTATACTCCAATGTTCCGAGTTTCTATTGCACTCTTACGTTATAGTCATAGACGATCAACTAAGACAGAATAGATATTATTTCTATTCTTTTTTCTGTTGATGGATAATCTTATACCTCAATATAATATTCTCTTTCATTAATTTTCACTTTCAACTTCAATAATCAATAACCTAAAAGTTCGAAGAGGTCATTTCCATAATGAATTTCTAAAGATCAAGTAGGTTAAATTCTGTTTAGTTTATGTCAACAGAATTGAATAAATTATAAGACAATAATCGAAATCAATCTTTCTTTCTTGTTTACCCGTAATTCCGGCAATGACGCTACCAGATGATGCACCATTTTCCCAGTACATTGATCGATGATTGCCTCTATCTGTAAAGTACATGTTATTATTTGAATCAAGCAAAATGCCAACCGGCCAGAATAAAGCACTGTTAGAATCTCCTGATGTTCCATCTGCTTGACCCGCGACTGTTGTACCATTTGAAGCGCCTACAATCCATTTCTGAATGCGGTTGTTATTATAATCAGTGATATAAAGTGCATTTGACGAATCGAATGTTAGACTATAAGGCTGATCCAACAGACTTGCGGATGCACCTGCGGAACCTGCAGGATCACCAGCCACAGATATACCTGTTGCATTCCATCGAAGGAATGATATGAGGGCTAGAAAAGTACATTTATCCTACGTATATTCAACCTTTTTTTAAATCAATATTGTAAAATAATGCGGACTAGCTATTTGTCGGTATATTTTCCTATATTGACCTTCCAAAAATTCTTTGTTAAATGTGATAATGAGAAAAATTTTGGGCGATCAACACAGAAAAGTATCGAGAAAATTAAAATTTTCAAAGCAAAATAGATAGATCTCGATTCATAGAATAATTGTTGCCGTTGAGTCAAAAATTTGAGCTGCTTTCGTCAGAGAGATATGGAGATCGTAACTGTCCTGCTTTCTGGTAACTAAATAGCTGTGCTCACACACTATGATGAATAGAATGAAAGTAGACGGAAGAGATCTAACATCTAATTCTGTTCAGACTGATGCCATGAATGAATTTATTTTAGAACTATGGCATTCATTGTAACGAGAGATTTATCATGAGCGATCATACTTACGTCCACATTGCATATTGAATAGACATGTCAGATTAATATCATTACGGCACTGTATATGATTAGTACATCCATTCCCATTAAATTTTTGACTGCGACATATTGATCCATCAAAAAATGTGTTAGGTTGACATTGACAAATAGTGTTGATACATGTCAAATATCGGCTACCATCGCAAAGTGAACACGGACCTCGATAATTAGTAATATCATTCACAGTCAGTTTTATTGATCCGCAAATTCAGTAAGCAGATAGAGAAGATACAATTGAACCTGTGCTATCTATATCACCTTCATAGAGACGACAATTTTTTGTTCGATGATCAAAATTGAATGTACGACAACGCACTAGCGTATGACATGTTTGAGCACAACTTAAAATTAAGTTAGTAGTAGTCTCCAATAGAAGAAGAATTTCTTCATCAAAAGGAGAAAAATCGAGACCAATATCATACAAATCGAAAAAAGATTGCCAACTATTTGAGCTAGCTTCTAATTGTGATATTATCATTATGTAGCAAACGAGAAGAAATAGACGACGATAAGAATAGAACATAGTTGAATACATTCTGAAAAATCATATAATATTATCATGTAATGATCTATTTTAATTATTTCGGAATAAAGAATGATACTTTGTTTATATATGTCAAAGAGGATGGATAGATCAGATTGAGGATAAGAGGTGCAACAGCAAAACCAGTGAAAGTAGATACTTACTTTTATCAAATATCGATTTCTTCCGGTTCATCGGGGAAGATTTGTATACCTCGAAACTTCTCTTTCCTCAGATTCTATCTTATTTTGAAATCATAATCAAATAGGTATAGATCTCTTCGTTTCATCTAGTTAGAGAAAAATGATACACAAACTCTTGCTTTACTTTATTTTTCATAGGTCAAAAGATGCTACATTCAAGTTATTGTCAAGAAAAAGATTGTTTCTTCACCCCTCCTACTGTTAAAGAGCGATGCCACTTTCGATAATATATTGATGAAAAAATTATTTATATCAATAGTTTATAACAGATCAAATTTATCATGCTTCTTCTTTTGATTCATCACTCTATAAGCACTAAAGCAATATTATGTAGTAAATTTTAAAAAAATAATATATTCTTTTTATCACTTCATATCAATGAAATATCACTGATAAAAGCTTTGATTTAAGTATTGAAGGAGGCAATTCAGTAAAAGTGCCCTTTCAATAAACTACTTTTATCATATAGTTTTTATTATAAAGAACGTTTCAAGAACGTTCATTTATCTATTAAAAAGATGTTTTATACCTTATACTCCTTTTTTTTTAAGGAGTAGAATAAATTTTGATTCTAAAAAGTGAATACCTCCCGATGAAGCTCTACTTTTGACCTGATGTGTTGCCTATATATATAGACCTTAGTGACACTAAAAAAAATCGACAAGGATTTGGTTTTATATTTGTCTTTAGTCAAGATATGGCCATTTAAATTAAGTATTTCAAGAATCAAACATTCATATTGGTTGAAACTTTTTGAGTATTCCAGAGAGTATGAGGGTTGGTCATGGATACAATCTTAGCTCGAAGTTCCGTCCATAGGATAAAATAAGCAGCCAAACGACTATAAATTGACTAAAAATAAATAGAAATTTAAACTTTTTTATGCTTTTTCTAGTTTCATTGAAATCTACATGCATACGTGATTCGCTTTACTCTCCAATAGATCAGTAGTTTTGAACAATAATTATCAAATGGATTGCTTTACTCATAATAATAAATATTTGGCAAGAACGGTATTTATTTCAAATTTTATTTATTTCCTTGAGTTGCTAGTTGATAGATTTTGAGATATTCAAAGGCAAATCAAGAAGAAGATCGGATTAGATAGTTTCTAACTTCTACACATAATAAGAGCGTTAGTAATTTATGCAGACATCTATCTTTTAAAAATCTCAGAGAATATCCGTTGAGAAAAACCTATTTTGTTCTATTCCAAGAAAAAATATACCATCAACAAACATCATAAAACACAGAGTTCCATAAACTATTATATGATTCAAATAAGTGTCATCTTCAAAAATGTGTTTTTTATGTGCAAACAAATCACACTCAATTTGTCTTCATAAGTACCCACAGCAACATACAATCTACTCAGTAATGTACGAATGAAATATATTCCTGTGTATTTTACTCCAAAAATATTCGAAAGTAACAAATGACACTTTCAAATAACAATTAAAACTCGATTAAAATTGTATTAACACATGATTAATAGTCGTTTTACACATGACCATCTATTATGAAAAAGTTCATATGAATTCAAATAAAATAAGTTTAGATGTAGAAAAACTGTAATAAATTTATGTCAATTTAATATGACGTTACATATTTGCAAACTCTGATGAATAAATACTAGTATAATCATAACCAACAAATAATATTTTACGTGATATAACTATAAATAGAAAAACGAGTATTAGATTTAATCAATATGAACTTAAATATAATTTCAGTTTTAATTATTATCATTTGATTATTGTCACGATTTTAAAAGTTATTCTTGTTTGATGTCAACAATTGAACGAGATATAATATAAATCTATGTCGAATATCCGATTACTTGTAAAACTTGTTCCTAGCAATGTTTTAAGTATTATTGACAGCAACAAGTTCTATTGAATTAACTAATAAAATCAGAGAAAAACTCATATCGTCAAAAATCTCTGTTGTCTTTAAAATTGAATAAATTTCTAACGTTATATGATGATGTATACTTTTTGGATAGGTGTCATAGTATTGATCATTAACAATATCTTAGGTAAAGATATAAATTTTTTGTTTCAATTATAGACAAATTATTAGAATAGAAACTAGAAAGTTATTGGCATTATGTATATGCATAAGTTGATTTCTTGTTTCTATCATAAAAAAAATAATAATAATAAGGAGAGTACTCAAAACAATTCCTACAGAAATCATATGTGATATGTAATCAAGTCACTTCAATCATAAATATCATTTATTCATCAAATAAAGAATTCAGAAACACAAAAGTAGTATTCAATAGTTTTTACTTTATTTATTAGCTATCTCGTACAACCAACCTAATCTCAGTTTGTGTGCGTCATGGAATGAAAATGCAACAACATTTGCCGAAAGAGGTTCGATTGGGCAGCAACCTGTCGGCATTTTTGTCAATAAAAAAAATGTCATCTATGCTGCTGATCGAGAGAATGGTCGCATCATAGTATGGCAAAATGGATCATCCATTCCAAATCAGAATATTTCTGCAAACTTGACGAATCCATGGAGTCTTTTTGTCACAACAAATGATGATATTTATATCAATAATGGTCATACTATTAATCGAGTCGATAAATGGGTATTAAATGCAACTGTCGATGTACTTGTGATGAATGTCAATAGCTTTTGCACAGGACTTTTTATTGACACTAATTACAATCTGTATTGTGCTTTGATGAATAATCATCGTGTTGTCAAGACTGCACTGAAAAATAATAAAACGGCATCGATCATCGTAGCTGGCACGGGTTGTCCTGGTCCTGTATCTCATATGCTTGATCATCCGCACGGAATTTTTGTCGATATTAATTTCTACTTATATGTAGCTGATGCACATAATAACAGAATTCAATTATTCGCGCCGGGCCAAGTGAGCGGACTAACAGCAGCCGGTTTCGGTGCAATAGTTTACTTCATTCTTAATAGACCAACAAGCGTGATTCTTGATAGTGACGGTTATCTGTTTATTGTAGATAGTTATAATCATCGGATAATTCGATCGATTCCAAATGGATTTAAATGTTTGGTTGGGTGTACTGGTAATTATGGAGCTACACCAAATCAGTTAAATACACCGCAGACAATGCCTTTCGATACAAATGGAAATATACTTGTAACTGATTTTAACAATCATAGAATTCAAAAATTTATGTTGGCTAGAAATTCTTGTGGTACGTCTCTATATATCAAATCAGAACCGAGGAAAAGCCGACAGCATTAATAAAGATTTCCACAAATCGAAAAAAATTAGAAGAAATTTATAAATCTTTGCCCACAGATATTCATCTATTTGAGAAAGAACATTTAGTGATAGAAAAGTAGAAGAGCTTATTACATCTTCATCTTCCGTTTGATCACTTTTAGAACTGCCGACCACTACAATTAACGGGTGCGCCATAAATAACCGACCTCTCAGTAGATTTAAGATTT
>JAJEKB010013903.1:0-11584 GCA_022393335.1 Macrotrachela quadricornifera
GTATTTCTAACTATAAGAGACATTATAAAAGTTTTTGTGCCATCTCTCTAGTAGAATATTAAAATATTAGTTCTGATGTGTTTAGTGAAAGGATTATTGCCTAGCATCAATCAGAGATGTCTATCGCGTCTGAAAATTTGCTGCAGCCTTAAGAAAAAAAGCTAGCTCATCGGTATATAAAAAAAATTAGCCACTGTCATGTTGCTGCCGAGATGGTTTTCAAAACACTGTTTTGACTTATTAGACAAGAAATATTGCTAGTAATCTATTGAAGTCATACAGTTTTTCTAATTCCTTGAATAAAATCTACCAATACATTTACTCATTTGAATTTATCAATCATCAGAATGATATTTTCGAAGTATATTTAAAACTCAGTCTATATATAATTTCTTATTGTTGTTGTTAAGAGTGATGAGATCTCGAAGATCAACAATTTACTTTCATTGAAATATATACTCAAAAACTTTTAATAGGTAAAAATGAGCATCTGAACTTTCATTTATTGTTTCATTATGATCAAATCATGTAAATTTGTTTAGAACTAATTTCAGATGGAGAATAATATAACCATATGTTTGACTAAACTTTTATTTCGATGGAATTGATTTGATAGTGGATCTGTTTTTCATACCCAAAATTTTGATTATTCCTACATTTCTGAATCTTAATGCCAGAACAATGATTACCCCTTTTGTCAAAATCGCGGCACTTTTAACGATTAATCAACGATTTTCGCTTAGCTGCTTACATCATTAATATATTATGGTAGATGATGTGATCTCAGTCATCTTTTCATATCATTGTATTAGTAGCTCTATCTGCTCCTGGTCTTAAGCGTTTTGGCTCCATTATTCGCTCTTTTTATACCGATTACTATTGTTATTTGTCAATTTGATTCTTTTTCTGGAAGAAGAAACGTGAATAAAATGAATTCAAAGAGGGTTTACGATAAGGTGTCTGACGGCATCTGTCAATTTTCTCAAAGTCTTATAGTTTTTGATAAACCTTGATTTTGTTGAAAAAACGGATAAAAAATTGTCAGTTTTGACGATTAATCGTTCATTTTTTTCACGAATTTGATGACACGGATAAACACTAATTATAATTTGACGTACACAATGTGAGTGTCTGTTTTTTTTCAAATGTCTTTGGTGAATGGTTAAAAAGAAATAAAATGAATATTTATTTTTTGATACTAACCAGCTAACATTGTCTGCATTAGAGAATAATTTTAGAAAAGTCGTAAATAATCGGAAAGGTAATGACAACTTAATCTTCAAAATGTCCTTAATAGTTTCATATGTTAAATGAAAACTGAGTTCAACTTTTTTTTGAATACATTCAATAATTTATCTTTTGTTTAAAATAACTACTATGAGTAGATTACGTCTTTCAGAAGAGTCGAATAAAAATATTTTTGTAGTAGTATCCTATGTATTTCTTTGAAAATAAAAAATACATGATATTATTTCGTTATTTATCTTTTTTTTGCAGTGTTTCATCTAATGTTGATGTTAAGAGAGAATAAAAAATGAACTGTATAAAATGGAATAAATTCAAGAACTTATTCTCAAAGGACATACAGAATACACTAACCACATCATAAGGTTTTATATATCGAAGAGTGAGATCGATTTTATTTGAAAAATATGTTAATAGACGTTATATGTCTAGTTGAATTAAATAATATAATTTTTTTTTCGTCATTTTTGATTAATTCTTTCGACAACTGAATTTTTTCAGAGAAAAATCTTAATATCATTACTGTCAACAGATGACACTCTATGACGCCAATTATTTTTATATTTATTATTGGCTTTTTCCCATCCTCTTTCGTGCTTTTCTCTTGATGTTATATCTGTAGTATCTTTTTCTGTTATTGTTGATTCCATCTTAGTTTTTACTATTTTTATCGCTACATTTTGCGTTATAATTTATTATTTGTTTTTTTTTATTTAAAATGATACAAACTAAGAATAATATTAATACTCTGACATATCCGAGATTGCGAAGCTCAGAAATTTCTCTTGTAACTGATGAAGTTTCAAATACAGAATACATGGAACATATCAGCATTCACTGAAATTTGATTCTTTCTTTATCATCACGCTTCTTCTTAGTGTTTGTCGAATTCTTTTTTAATTACTTTTATACTAGCCTATATAAACACGTTTTTGTTCTAGTTAAGAAAGAAAAGAAAACATTTATCTGTAATGTAAGTCACAAAGGTTAAGATAATAATACAGAAAATATTTTTTTTCAGTAGGATTATGACATCTGACTCCATCTATATCAATTTATTATAACGATAGTGAAAATGTTAAATTGAATCCATTAAGACATCTTCATTAGAGAATATAAAATGAATGAAATTTATATTTTTAGATTTATTTCATATCACTTTTATGATATTATCTTTACTTTCAAAAAATATTTGTAGGCATTATAAAAAGAATGACTGAATAAAAAAAAATTTAACACGTACTAATAGAGAAATGTGTAGAAAACATTCTTTTCAAAAGAAATCTATTCTCTCTTCCTATATAAATTTTATATTAGGTAGGTGAGAAATTATTTATTTATTTATTTTTCTTTCTTTCTTTTGTTTTTCTATGATAATAAATGACACTCGTCTGAATTTCAAAATTGAGTTATAAGTAATTTAAATGAAATTTTAAAATGTGTGTCGTGTGAGCTTGGTCCTTTTTATTTTTTTAATTTAATTCTAACTAGTACGACAACTGATCTTATATATAGGAATTCGTTAAAAGGAAAAAGAATAACAAGTGTTATAATGTGTTAATCTAATATTGATGATTATGTTAATTATAATTTGTGTTACATCAAAACTTTAAGTATATTTATGTTTTGACTTGACCAAAAATATCTCATAATTTTACAGTTAGACTCAATTATTTCCGTATAAGGAAGTGATTATTTTCCCCGACGGAAAGAATTACTATACCGGAACTATTCGCTTCCAAATATTTTCCGTACCCGGAATAGTTAGCATATTATATTGCATTCTGATGGAAAGAGGAGAAATCAACTTCGAATAAGATCGTTTTCACTAGAAATCAAATTGTTTGAGCTTAGCAAACACAGTAGAAATTGTTCCTAAATAGAAAAGATTTTGAAAAGACTCATTTGGAAGTAATCTATTATTTTTGATTAAGAGATATCTATGATATAGTTTTTAAGTGTGTAGAAGAAAGAAGTTGAAAGATATTTTTCGAATGTAAGATATTTAATATATTTGAAGCATTGATGTGAAAAGTATTGACAAACGGTGTGTCCTTATCAACTTTAGTGCATGCTGGACATGTATCATGATAAGAATCGATATTGTCTTAAAATTCACATAACATTACTGGAATCTTCCGCATAATGGATTACAAATTGATTTAAATTCTTACTTAATTATGTAGTTCTTCGCGAGTTTTCTTACTTTCTCGACGTATGTATCAAAAGTTCGACTTTTTTTCGCAAACAATTCGAGAACGAAAAATATGCATTCAAACACGATAATAAAATTCTATGTTCGAAGTAATACCATCCATGTCTTGATTAATTCTTTCAGATTTTTTTTCATCGCGGTTTGAGAACACCCAAGCTGCTCTACTAAACATCGTAAAGTCAATCGTGGATCTTCTTCGATAAGTTGCTTTACGAGATTCACATTCAGTTCCATTGATGTACCTGAGTGAGATAGATCGTTGACTTCAAAATTACCATTCTTAAAACGATTGAATCTGTTCAATACGGATGAAGATTACATTCTCGCCCAACGTTTTGCATATACTGTTGACTATTTGCATTGCTTTGCGACCCAGACGGAATACATGATCAACGTCCGCACTGATAGTTTTATTATCATTCGAAAACTGTCCACACTCTATATATATATATTGTTAGGAAGCATTCATGACACTTATTCATTGCCTCTTCTTTACATTCATCTTCTATCTGTACGTGCACACATGTTCGCATAGCCTCCTTCATTATCCCATTGTTTCGTTATCTCTCTTCTTACATTCTCTTCGTTGTTCTCTTATACATGATTCAGTTGTGATTCTTTTCATCCAGAATAAACAAGTTCCGTAGGCAGATATACCACTACGTAACATTGGTGAAGAAGTTGGTCTTCTTCCTCGTTTCTCGGAAGAAATTCTCGATCCGTATCGCCCATAGTTTCCAGCATAAACAAAACGAACCCGAAAGTAATGCTCAAAATATGATGTTGAATTCGCTATTCTCACAATTATTTGTCGACAGAATACAATCCTTTGAACCTTTTCGTGGCAGTGAGAATCAAGATGTTACTTCTTGGTTAATGGATCTTGAAGAACTTTTCGATGAAGATCAGCAGAAACCCGAAGACCGTTTGGCTATTGTACCAATGTATCTAATCGGTGATGCCAAACAATGGTACCGTATGCATACGCTCTACAATTCCTGGTCTGATTTTAAAACCGCTTTGGTCAACGCTTTTACCTTATCCGCACGCCAACTCCAAACGTCCACTCAACTATCTCAGTATCATATTCTTCATTCACAACATGTGCTTGATTACATAGCACATCAGGAACGTCAAAATGAGTTAAGGAGATCCAATCACAGTATTACATTTAGTATGGTTTTAGCGGAATCTACCAATGCAAATTTCGAAGTCGAGTGGCCTACAGGAGAAGAAACGTGGTTCATCCATGATGAATTGCCACAGCGTAGTCAGTTTGTTACATCTGTTGATCACTGTATCCCACCACTCTTAATTCAACAGTCGAACGAAATAATCTTATTATCACAACAAAGTTTGGCAAAAAAGGCTCCGCTAGTGAAGCAGAACACGTTATTAAAGACAGAGGTAGTAAAAGAAGAAGCTACTATCAACGGATTGGTTTTAATTGTGGAAGCTATTAGAAGAACTAAAATGTTGCATGAATTGCACTTTACACAGTTTGATCCGTTAATTAAATACCCTCGATTTTCTGATTCGTATTCTCAATGCGTGTTAAATAGGATTAATGATGGTTATTATGAATGTAGCCGTAGTAATGCGAAGCATTTTCCATTAAGATCAATCAAAATTTCCCTCGATGATTCATTTAACTCGTGTATTGTTCAACAAGTTTCGATTGGAATTATCTTATCAACCTTTATATTTGTTAGTGTCGTATTTGGTGATCTAGGTGCTTATCTTATTTTTTATAAGGATACTAATAGACCATATTTAGTTAATAACCTGGTATTCCATGGTATCAATAATTTCGACTGGTTTCGAACTTTAGCAGTACCCTAGTCGGACAAGATACTGATAGGACGCAGATGGAATGTTATTCCATCTTATAAAAAAGGGACGGGCCATCGGATTCGATATATGACATCATTCAAATTGTGATTTATACCCATTGGTGCTCTATTTTTTTTTCCTTCCTTTTTATTTCTTCTCTCTCTTAGCTGTTCTCATTTACGTCTAATTATATGCTCATGTTCTTCAATTCTATGTTTCATTTTGTGTTACTTCTCGCTTGTTTCTCTCATCTCACTCTCGCTATTTTTTTTCGTTTACTTTTGTTGGAGTTTTGTCTTGTAAATGAGCGAGGACGCTTCATTTTAAGCATGGGAGGCGTGTTAGGAAGCATTCATGACACTTATTCATTGCCTCTTCTTTACATTCATCTTCTATCTGTACGTGCACACATGTTCGCATAGCCTCCTTCATTATCCCATTGTTTCGTTACCTCTCTTCTTACATTCTCTTCGTTGTTCTCTTATACATGATTCAGTTGTGATTCTTTTCATCCAGAATAAACAAGTTCCGTAGGCAGATATACCACTACGTAACAATATACCCTCTTAGTATATAAACTTCTAGAAAATTTTAGAAAAAACGCAAAAACTTTGTTGAGTACCCAATACAATGAAAGTAGCATGAAAAGTTAGCCACTATTCTCCTTTAATAGCTGAAACTTAGTCCCTATTGACGGATGCCATGCAATACCAAATTTTTTCGAAGACTTCATAGAGTTTCATAGTAATAGGATGTTTTATGCTTTCTTGAATTAATCACATCAATAAATAATATTAATCTTAAGCAGTTTCTTTTAGATTTTAATCGTAATATTATTTATTAAAAAATTAAAAGAATAATAAGTCAACTTTCTTTCTTAAAGAAAATCGCCACGAGTGTAACTTTGTCAGGTTTCTTGCGTAGTTTCGAGTATATATTCAATAAAATCTAACGGTAGTCCATCTCGAAAGAAATTTTTTTTATTTATTTCTGCAAGTTTAGAGATATACACGTTTAATTTTACCATCTTTGATATCGCTACGTATAGAAAAATTAATAGCATCGAAAGTAAAATTGTGAAAACAGGCGTATAAACGGCGATCAGTTTGTTCACGTTCTACAAGAAAATATATTTGAGTGGACTCACGCAAAGTGAAGTCTAAATGATTCTATCCTATAGAGTTCTCTATGAATATTTTAGCAGGCCTAGTTTAAGTCTGAGAGAAAAAAAAAACATAAGTATTCCAATTGTAATTCTTATTCTGCTAATTTCAGTCCTACGAATAAGACTTGAGTTAACACTAACAACATATTGGGATCAGTATTAAAAATTCAGCCGATTTATATGTGTTCAAAGTTATTTTGTCGATATTTTTTTCCTAAAAAATTCATCCCTCAAGTCCACTTAGAGGTCAATCAAAAAATCAGTTTCATCGAAAAGTCGTTGGACCAATAGAAAATAGGTTCAATGCGTACAAACTGTTAGTAAAATACAAAATGGCATATAATTATACAATAATAGTAAGGTTTTCATGAAATCGATTTTCGATTGATTCCTGAGTGGACTGGAAGGATGAATTTTTCGAGGAAAAAAATATCGACAAAACAACTTTGAACACATATAAATCGACTGAATTTTTAATACTGATCCCAATATGTTGTTAGTGTTAACTCAAGTCTTATTCGTACGACTGAAATTAGCAGAATAAGAATTACAATTGGAATATTTATGTTTTCTTTTTCTCTCACGAGGGACGCATCCCAAGTGATTCATCGCTTTTGAATGCGGATTTTTTGCATAATATAGATCTCAGTAAGGTATAAAAAATTTCAAAAGGATTAGGACCCATAGACCTTTCTTCCAGAGTTATAGCGATTTTACTGAAATTTTAGCCTATAGTAGGATATACACAAACAAATCGAATGATGGTTTTTCGACCTGAAATTCCGTCCAAAGATAAGCCTACTTGTAACTGGAATACTCTGCAATTTTCAGCTCAAAAGAATATTTCTTTCACGAGATATTGAATTTCGAAAAACCGTGGGATTCTCGCATCTTTCCTAAAATATGTGTGGTTTTTGAAAATTCAATATCTTGTGACAGAAACATTCTTTGTGTACTGAAAAGTGCAGAACATCCTAGCTACATTTAGGTGTATCTATGGGCAGAATTTCAGGTTGAAAAGCCATCATTTGATTTGTTTGTGTATACTCTATTATAGGCTAAAATTCCAGTAAAATCGCTATAACTCTGGAAGAAAGGCCTATGGACCCTTATCCTTTTGAAGTTTTTTATATCTTACTGAGATCTAAATTATGCAAAAGGTTCGAACTCAAAAGCGGTGAATCACTTGGGGTACTTCCCTCGTAAGAACTATTAGGATGGAACAATTCAAAAAAGTGGTAAAAAGATTATTACGTTTAAAATAAGTTTGAAGTCAACGAAAAGTGGTTTCTTATTTACAACGTGAAAATATCGAAGATGGAAGAACATCAATTCGTAGGGTAATTAAAGAATTCAAATTAAAACCATTCAAACTCAGAAGAGCTCAGAAATTAACAGTAGCAAACAAAGAACAACGCATCGAATGTTAAAAAAAATCAATACACAAATTTGGTGCAAGAAAAAACAATCCGAAATGGCAATGGTTTAAAATTGTTGATACTGATTTTTCAGGAATATTTACAATTGAAGGATTTCAACATAGTAAAAATGTAGTTTATACTGAAGATTCATCTGAAATTCGTGCTCATTTAAAGGAAATACAAAATGTAAAGTATCCAAGTGGTGTCATGTTTTGAAGTGCGGTTTCCACGAACGGTTTAATACTAAATGATGGCCATATTAATATTACTGAATGCGTAAAAAGTCAACGTAAGAAAATATATATGACTGGGAAATTGTATGCTAGGTTTTTACATGAAGAAGCCGTTCCTGCAATTAATAGAGTGATTAAAGATTTGGACGAGGGCATTTTTTTTAAGATAACCAAGATTTAAAACAAAAGACTCAAGTTGCAATGAATATTATTTATGATTCTTTTGAAGAAAGAATTGAATCAGACGATGGAGATGCCAAATTTGCAGATGTATGGCTTATTGAAAATATTTGGAGAATAGTCAAAGAAAAAACAAAAGAAAAAATATTTCAAAGTCTTGATTCACTAGCTCATTTGCTTAACGCAGAATGGAAAAAAATTACACGTGAACAATTCGAAACAATGACAAGCAAAATACCTAAACGTCTCACAAAAGCTATATAATTAAAGTAAATTTTAAACTGAAGAAATATCTTTATAATGGCTAAAAATTCCGGTTAATTTTTATTTTTTGTTTTGCTGCATCTTTTCTTATTAGAGACAAATTTACAAACATGTGTTTTACAAAAAATATTTATTATGCGAATCTGGTCAAGACTTTTAGCTCATCCTTTATATGAGAAATAATGTAAAAATACTAACATCAGTCTATATATCTTTAACAATACTATTTCTCAAATTTGCAAGAGGTATTATGCTTGAAACTTTTAGAATATCGAACTCAATACCACTACAGTCAAAAATATCATGTAGTAAAATAGATAGGTTACAAACTATATTCCTAATTGAAGACTGTGTCGAAAGCGATAACTATATCTAGATATTAATTCCCATCCCAAGAATTAGTAGAAACAATGTGAGAAGCAGTGATGAAAGCGAAATGTGAATAGTTTTTTTCCGAGGTTCACCAATAATCGGTCGTATCGATACATTTCTCACTGTACGTCTTTCACTTACAAGATTGAAATTTTTATATATAAATAAATGATAATCATTATCCATTCTAGATTAATAAATCTATTCAAGATGCAATACGAATCTGCAGCAGAGAAAGCAACAATGGTGCCAGGACAAATGCGACCACCATTAACTAAAGAAGATTTTGATAGAAATCCTGACATAAGAAATGCAAGAACAAGAGTTATTATTGTTCTTGGAATTCAATTGGTACGAATAATTTCTTAATTGAAAATATTTCATAAAGAAAAATATCTAAAAGATAATAAAATTTTTGTTTTTTATTTTTGAAACTATGATATTTTAGGTTTTGATTGTATTGTATTGTATTCGACAAATTCAGGCAATCATTACGATAGTATCGATACTTACTCAACTTCATGGAGGTGAACTACCAGATGGATTTACATTTCGAATTTTATATGGTAGGTATTTTGCTAGAATTTAATTTGTCATATCTTTTCTTTTTATAGCTCTCTTTGCAGCTGTTGCTCCAGTTATATATATTTCAGCTTATCTTACAGTAGTGGTTAAATATATTCGCATTGGTATTCTTGTTGTAAGACTTTTTTCCTGTTGTTATCACATGTATTTTCTGGTGTTTTATAGTTTGCTTGGTTATGTTTAATCGAATTGATTGGTGTTTTTATTTTAATTATTATTGTAATTATTATGGTGATTACTGGAACTGCGATTGCAGGTTATGCAGAGGTCGGAATTATTATAGGAGTAATCGTCATCATTGTAACAGGTCTTGCTAGTATATTATTAGTAAGTATACTTATGTTTTTCGTATGTTTATTTTATTTTTATATTCTTAGATTTTAACAATAATATTCTCATTCAAATTGACTAATTTGATGAAAATACAAGAAGATGGATACCTTGCATCAAATTATTATGTTTAAAATCTCAATTATAAATAAACTATAATTACTTATTCTACTATATATTATTCTTTTATTTTAATCAAAACTTTCATAAAATTATTCTTTTAACTATCCATTTAGAAATAAATGTTCGTAACTAAAATTGAAAAAGTTTCAGCTATTTCAATAAAATTTTTAAAAAATTACACAAAAAAACATCTGTTCAAGATTATTTTTTCTTTTATGTATAATAAATTGAATGTTCAAATTTAACAAACAAAAATTAAGATTCATTATAAAATACAACAAAATTCAAAGAAACTAATCAATAAAAGGAAAAATAAAAATTCTGTTTTCGTTTTCTCTTCTATCAAAGAGATTTTGTTTGATATGAGAATATTTTATTTTAAAAAAATCCATATAATTGAAAAAAAAATACACTAATTTATTGTCAATTTATTTGAAATAAATCAGATTTGTTAATACAGTATATAATGATATTAGTCTTCGTTTTTTTTTGTAAATGAATGTTTATAGGAAAGAAAATGTTCTTGTTTGCATAATTTATAAAGTATATATTTGGTTGTTTTATTACTTATTATATGTTTTGTATTTGATAGTAGTGAAGAAAATTCATCAAAATGGACATCTTATTTTGTATGACTAGATCTATTTTGTTGAAGATGTATAACCTCAATAACCCATTCATATGCATTTATCACGTGACATATGTGGAAAAAAAATTATTCTTTACATAAATGTAGATACGTATAGCAATAAAAAGGCAAAGCAGTTGACCGCATGCTATTTTAGTGCGTAGAATCTTGTTAGACTCTTCGCAAAGTGTCCTCATTGCTCCCTTTCTTTCCCACTGTTTTTTTCGTTGTATTAATTCTAGTATGTTCTTCAGTGCAAACGGATGTGACTATATAAAGCATCGCTTATATATAGTATTTATTATTTATATTTCAATCGTCGTTCCAGTAAGTAATAGGTAGAACCATGTTATTGATTAATAGAAAGATTGAAGTAGAACTTCTATTTAAATATAATATATAGGATAGTAAATTAATGAAAAATTAACTACAAATATTAGTTTTTTTCTTTTTTATTCTTATAATTTCGGTTTTCATTATATTACATCATTTTTTTGTAATAAATAAGTATTTAATAGAGAGCATTGGATACAAAATAGATGCGATAGAGAGAAAAGATTAAAAAAAAAGAAGGTTGGCTTTTATAGACCATTATTACGAAATGTAATAATAGAACATATTTTTCTACAATAAGTTAAAAATAGAAATGAGAATTAACTTGGTAGAGATCATTAGAGTCAATGGAAAATTTGCGTAGTTTGAAAGAAAACAATTATATCTCTTTTCTTTGGTGGATGTGAAACAGTACCATAACAAATCAAGAAAAAAAATCGATGTTTATTGTGATTTTTTTCTTTTGTCTGAAAAATGAGCGTAGCAGATGATGCCATGCTTTATATTTGAGTGCAGTAATAATAAGAAACAGTCATTTGAAAATTTTACTGTGTGACCGTTAGGGGTGGGACTTTACCTTTACTTTACTAGTAACTACGTAACTACTTATTTACTTCGTTACTTGTAAATAGTAACTACATATTTACGTAGTTACTT
>JAJEKB010013922.1:0-10483 GCA_022393335.1 Macrotrachela quadricornifera
TATTTTTATTTAATGTTTGCAGAACTTTTGGTCAGACCTAAGTATATCTGTGTTTAAGCAGAATTCCAGGAAACCCATAAAGCATATCATATGAAGTAAATTTATCCTGGAAACTATTTACAATGAGGTTCCAATTATTCGGTGTGAATTCAGATCGCCAGTTGCAGTTCTAGAAACTATGCAAAACTTATGTATTTAAATTTAACCATTCAAAAGCTACAGATATTCTAGTATGAAATGACTGAAACGCTTTTTAAAAACGTAATAGGAAAAAACTACAATATACAATTCAATGAGTTCTCATCTCTTTTTTCCAACCATAAAAATCGATGTTCTCTCTCTCGTTTCATTCAAAAGTTAGTCTAAAAATATCAACTTGCCTTTCTTTCAAATGGATATTATTGTTACCGTTATATATCAAAACAAACAGCTTTTATCAAAATTTTATTATTATGATATTAATTGAATAATATAGAAATACACAGAAAAATAGAACATTCTTTTACGTTAGGGAAGTTAGCGGCAGATTCGAGCAAAACAAGGAAACATTCGCACACAAAGCTGTGTCAAAAACCACGACCAGTGTGTCTTATAGAGCATCGAATATACCACACTTCAACGTAATTTAAAAACCCAAATATCAAAAATCAACTCTTAAAAAAATTCAAATACATCATTTTCAAGCTACATTTTAGCTAAAAACACGATTAGTACCAGTGGATATTCATCTACAAAGCTGTGTCAAACGAAATAATCAGTGTGTCTAGCACAACTCAACGAGATCTATCAAACGCACCCAAGTCCAAAATCATAAAACCCAAAATTACCGTAAAACCTCACCTAAAACCCCCAAAACACCAAAATAAACAAATCAAACGCCCTGATATTCATCAATAGAGCTGTGTCCAATGAAAAAATGAGTGTGTCTTATATAATTCGGCGAGCTCTATCGAATGGTATATAATTCAATTAGTTTTGAAGCGATACAACGTCTCCAGCAGTCGAATACCGGCCCCAATCATATGGGTGAACGATTAATTTGACCTGACATTCGGTTAACTGCTCGTGTCAAGCATGAAAGTGAGTGTGTCTTATGTAACTCGGAGAGCTCTATCGAATAGTATATAATTTAAATACTTTCGACGTGATAAAACGTCTCGAACAGCCAAATACCCGTCCCAATGATATGGACTCAAAGTTAATTGTATTCTGAGATTCGCCTAATCGATTGTTTCAAGAATGAAAGTGAGTGTGTCTAACGTAACTCGGCGAGCTCTATCGAACGGTATATAATTGAATTAGTTTTGAGGCGATGAGACGTCTTCAGCAGTCAAATACCGGTCCCAATCGTATCGGTTAAACGATAATCTAACCTGAGATTCGCTTAACTGGTTGTGTCAAGTAGGAAAGTGAGTGTGTCTTATGTAACTCGGCGAGCTCTATCTATTGGTATATAATTCAGTTAGTTTTGAGGCGATACAACGTCTCCAGCAGCCGAATACCGGGCCGAATCATACGGCTTAAAGGGTAATTTAACTTGAGATTCGCTTAAGTGGTTGTGTCAAGTATAAAATTCAATGTGTCTTATGTAACTCGGCGAGCTCTATCGATTGGTATATAGTTTAAATACTTTTGACGTGATAAAACGTCTGGAACAGCCAAATACCGGTCCCACTCCTATGCGTTAAAGTGTAATTTGAACTCAGATTCGGTTAACTGCTTGTGTCAAGCATGAAAGTGAGTGTGTCTTATGTAACTCGACGAGCTCTATCGAATGGTATATAATTTAAATACTTTTGACGTGATAAAACGTCTCCAACAGCCAAATGTCCATCCTTATGATATGGACTGTAGGGTAATACATACGAGTATTTGTTCACTAGATTGTGTCAAGTATGAAAGTGTGTGTGTCTGATGCGACTCGGCGAACTCTATCGAATGATTTATAACTGAATTAATTGTGACACGATAAAACATATGGAGCAGCCAAATACTGATCCTAATGTTATGAAGCCAACGGTAAATACATACTTAGTTTGGCGTTGTTGTTTGTGTGAAGTTTAAAATAACTGTCTTTTATAACGCGGCAAGCTCTATGGAATGGTGTAAAATTGTGTTATTTTGGACTTGGTTAAGTGCTTTTTATAGTGAATAACACGTCAGAATATCGGAGTTCCACGAGTAATCGGCCGAGAGATTCGCCTGATTGATTGTATGAAGTGCGGAAGTGGGTGTGTCTTCTATACAAGGGAAAATCACCGATCACTGGGAGGGATTAGTGAGGATTAGTTCTCTTTAGCGCTATCAGCGAATCCCTAATGGACTGTTTTCACTTTGGTAAAGGATGACACATTGAAGATGTATAAGCGCTGTTCTTGTTTGAGAATCTTGTTTTCTGATAATGGATTTAAATGATTGAATGAAGATTCGTTAATTAAAATCTATAATTATCGATGTTTAATAGTTATATATGTTGAAGTTGGATGCAGAAAAATTCTTTTAGAAAATTCATAGAATTTTTGAAAAATGTATATAACATTTTTTGGTTTTTGTTCAGAGACTTTTTGATATTTCTTTGTAGAAATTGGAAAAAGATTAAAATTTGAATTACACCGTGACTTTTCATCGAAGTTCAAGTTATATAACTCTTATTTAAAAAAACTTTTTCTATTTAGGGTCCGTCAGCGATCTTATGGAATCTCTCCTAAATAATCATAGTTGACCAATTATTACATAATTATTAATCGATTATTTGTTATTAATATTTTGCGAGAAACGTGATCCAAAGGTGATCCAGGTAGGGAAATTGGAATATGTAGGTTGTTTTGTTTAATAATTTTTTATGGATAAATCATCAGTAATTAATTAATTTTTAATTATTGGCATTGCGTATAAAGCTTGGCCGAAAGGTAATCGAGCCTGGAATGTTTCACTATGAGATTAGTATTGCCTAATTAGCTATTAACTGATTATCACTTATGAATATATCGCGTAAATTTAACCAGTAGGGGTGTTACTTTATCTTCATGTTTCGTTATAATAAAGAATAAACTAACGAAAATCTTTACCTTTATTTTATAAAGAATAAAGATAATCTTTATTTAAAAAAATAAAGATAAAGAAATAACGAAATCTTTATTTTTTATAAAATAAAGATAAAGTAAATCTTTACCTTTATTTATAAAGTAAAGATAAAGTAAAATCTCAATTGACCAGAGGTATATCAGGGTGTACAATGTAGATCTGAGATCAATTCTGTCAAATGATTAATTTTTGCAAAAGTGATAATTAATTAGACATTTTTTACAACTTTTTCTAGAAATTCGACCACACTTAATCTTGAGGATGGACCATCTGAATCTGAGCTGAGTTGTTAATAATTACTTAGTTTTAATTAATGAGATATTCATTTCTAATAGTTTCAATAACACTTGGTCGAGAATAATAAATACTAGAAAATCTGAGTTTAAGATTAATGTTTACTTTTCTTTTTTACTACCATCAGATCAACACTTTCTCTCGAAAATTTGATCGAAGATTATCTTGCACGAGCAGGCTGAATCATGCCTAAGCAATTATCGGTCAACTAGTGTCTTTACCATGACCATTTTCGCATTTCACAGACGAATAATCCAATTAGAACTTTCACCCGATGGTTCTATGATAAAGAGCTGAGCGAGTCTGCAGACACCTGCTACTTGTCCCATTAGAAAGAGCTAATCGAGTTGTATAAGACACATTCATTCCTTAGTTGACACAATCACAAAGGTGGATCATTCCTAGGATCAACCCTGGATATTCATCATCGGGATGGCTTGGCACTATAAAGCATTTAATCAGGTTGAGCTCAATATGATTATACACCATTCGATAGAGCTCAACGAGTTACATAAGACACACTCAATTTCATACTTGACACAACCGATTAGGCGAATCTCAGAATACATTACATTTGTGTTCATATCATACGGACCGGTATTTGGCTGTTGGAGACGTTTTATCACGTCGAAAGTATTTAAATTATATACCAATCGATAGAGCTCGCCGAGTTACATAAGACACACTCACTTTCATGCTTGACACAAGCAGTTAACCGAATCTGAGTTCAAATTACACTTTAACGCATAGGAGTGGGACCGGTATTTGGCTGTTCCAGACGTTTTCTCGCGTCAAAACTAATTCAATTATATACCAATCGATAGAGCTCGCCGAGTTACATTATACACACTCACTTTCATGCTTGACACAAGCAATTAACCAAATCTGACTTCAAATTACACTTTAACGCATAGGATTGGGACGGGTATTTGGCTACTGGACACGTTTTATCACTTCGATACTAGTTGAAACATACACCAATCGATAGAGCTCGTCGAGTTACATAAGACACACTCACTTTCATACTTCACACAATTAAATCATGGAATCTCAAGGTACATTATTGTTTCGCCCACAGAATTGGGACCGGTATTTGACTGCTGAAGATGTTTCATCGGCTCAAAACTAGTTGAACTGTATACCGTTCGATAGAGCTCGCCGAGTTACATAAGACACACTTACTTTCATGCTTGACACGAACAGTTAACCGAATCTTAGGTCAAATTACACTTTAACCGATAGGATTGGGACCGGTATTTCGCTACTGGAGACGTTTTATCACTTCGATAGTAGTTGAATTATATACCAATCGATAGAGCTCGCCGAGTTACATACGACACACTCACTTTCCTACTTGACACAACCAGTTAAGCGAATCTCAGGTTAGATTACCGTTTAACCGATACGATTGGGACCGGTATTTGACTGCTGAAGACGTCTCATTGCCTCAAAACTAATTCAATTATATACCAATCGATAGAGCTCGCCGAGATACATAAGAAACACTCACTTTCATTCTTGAAACAATCGATTAGGCGAATCTCAGAATACAATTAACTTTGAGTTCATATCATTGGGACCGGTATTTGGCTGTTCGAGACGTTTTATTACGTCGAAAGTATTTAAATTATATACTATTCGATAGAGCTCGCCGAGTTACATAAGACACACTTACTTTCATGCTTGACACGAGCAGTTAGCCGAATGTCAGGTCAAATTAATCGTTCACCCATATGATTGGGGCCGATATTTGGTCGCTGGACAGGTTATATCACTTCGATACTAGTTGAATTATATACCATTCGATAGAGCTCGCCGAGTTACATAAGACACACTCATTTTTTTCATTGGACACAGCTCTATTGATGAATATCAGGGCGTTTGATTTGTATATTTTGGTGTTTTGGGGGTTTTAGGTGAGGTTTTACGGTAATTTTGGGTTTTATGATTTTGGATTTGTGTGTGTTTGATAGATCTCGTTGAGTTGTGCTAGACACACCGATTATTTCGTTTGACACAGCTTTGTAGATGAATATCCACTGGTACTAATCGTGTTTTTAGCTAAAATGTAGCTTGAAAATGATGTATTTGAATTTTTTTAGGGTTTGATTTTTGATATTTGGGTTTTTAAATTACGTTGAAGTGTGGTATATTCGATGCTCTATAAGACACACTGGTCGTGGTTTTTGACACAGCTTTGTGTGCGAATGTTTTCTTGTTTTACTCGAATCTGCCGCTAACTTCACCAACGTCATTCTTTTTACTATCTGTGCACATAAAGAGAAAGTTTCAAGCTTTTTATAAGAAATTAAAGTATATATTTTTGTATTCATTTATTATTGAATATAGAGTAACAAGTATTCTATACATTGATATAATAAAAAAAAGTAAAAAAATCCATCATATCCAATAGATTTTTGAAAAGTAAAATAGAGCATGTTAAATAAGAAAAGAAATAAAAATTTATTTCTTTTTCTGCGTTTTCTTTGACTTTACAGTATATGAATTTTTCAAATAATTTAGTGGCAATAAATTAGAAAAACTTCATTTCAATACTGATCTTTGTATTATTTCTGTTTATTAGATACCGCAAAAAATCAGGAATCAAAATTAACTGAACATTTTGATCAATCAAAAACAAAGAAAAGTCAAGGTGCCAGAAGTTATACAGTTGACAAAACAATTAAAACAACTATGAATCAAAGCGCAAAATCAGGCCAGTAGTTTTTACTCTAACAGATCGAATAATCGAAGTCAGAAGACTTTCTTATGACATTAGTTAGATGAACCTTTATAGTTTTTCTTTTAAGCCAAATCAATTATTGAATAATATTTCACATACAAACTTCAATTGATCATAGAAGTTTTACTGTTACAAATACTAATTTTTAATATTATTAAAATAATATTTTAGTAGTTAATTCTACGTAATACGAGATAGAGTTTTCTTCAAACAACATCAATATAATTTTATTTCATTTTTTTCTTTCAAAATAAAAAGATTTAAAATATAACATTAACGTAACTCAAAGTATGTTAGCAATAAACAAAAAAAAATCAAATCTTGTTTGTTATCTCTCAATTAAAAATTTTCTAATTTTTTTTCAAGATGAAAATGAGAATGACATTCAAAGATGTGGAATCCTCACCTTCAGCCTCAATTGATTTTGTTTTCTTTTAGAATAAAAGTTTAAAAAAAAATAAAAATTTTGGTAAAGTAATAGTAAATAAAATCTTTTTTCTTGAGTTCCAAATTTACAAATAAATCAGAATGAAAAAAAAACTAAGAACATTTACTTTGGTTTCATCAAATAAATATTTAAAATCAAAACAAACAGATTTTTTTTAATTTTCACTTTCAAATAAAAACAAATTTGAGACAATAAAAAAAATTGATTTCCTTCTCTTACAAATATTTATATGCAACTAAAATAAAGGGATTTGTTTGAATTGATTTTAATAATAATAAACTAAAAAAGATTCTCTAAATTAGTCTTAACCAAAAATCTGTTCTCTTTTAGAAATTAAACAATATCAAAACAAAAATCTTCGACAGATAATTCAACAGCAAGAAGGCTCTTTTGTAAATTTGTACAGACAACAATTGACTGATCAAGACGTACAGATTGTTATTGAAGAAGCCATTATAAACAAACAATGCAATGAACTCTGGTTAGCAGGAAATACAATCACATCAGTTGGTGCTTCGATCTTAGCTCAGATATTGAAGAATAACAGGAGGTTAGAAGTACTCAATTTATACGATAATCAATTATGTGATGACGGTGTTGATTCTCTTGCCAGAGTACTTGCAATCAACAATAATATTCTTAGAGAACTTCATATAGGAAATAATGAAATTACAGATGAAGGCGCAAAACATCTTGCTCAAATGATCAAAACAAATAAAACATTAATAAATCTTACTCTCGGACGGAATAAAATAACTGATGATGGAATTCGAATATTGGCTAATGCAATTGAAAGTCACAATACAACTATCAAACGATTAGATATCTCCTCAAATAAATTAGTAACTGATTCGAGTGTCGATTCTCTTCTTCAGATGTTTAAAAACAATCAATCAATAAAGGAACTCTCCGTACATCACTGTGATTTATCTAAACAAGGCAAAGAAATACTTAAAAAATTAGAACAATCAAAAGAGAACTCTGAAGTGCTCGTGAACAGTTGCAGAAATTAAAATAAAATGTAAAAATGTTGATGAACTCTTCGAATTGATTAAAACTGAAAATAATGAAGAAAAAAAAACAAATTTTTACTTTAATAAATCAAATAAAAGATTTTTGAAAAAAGAAAAAATGAATAAATCAATGAAAATAAACGTTTTATTCTTTTTCTTCACAATCATCGAAATTTTGATATTATTGAATATTTATGAACTTGAAATATATATATTGTTCATTAAAATCTTATTGTATTATTTTATTAGTTCTTTTAAAAAGCTTTTTTTGTTTACGTATCATTAATGATTAAAAGGAAAGAACAAGAAAATTTGATTTTTAATCAAGCTAACAAGAAACAAATGAAATAATAAAAAGAAATCAATTCTATTTTAGAAAACGATCATTTCCAAGAAACAACAAAAAGAAAAATCTATTGATAAGTTTTAATAAATTCTTAGTTTAAATATTGTTGTTTTTATTAAATTGACAAATAAAGGAGATCCGAAAATTATAGGATCCTCTTCTAAAATTTTGAAAATAATTAAATTTTCTCCAACTAAACAAGGTTTTATTACCGATCTAATGCCATAGCCATGAACGTACAGCAACAGTCAGCAGTGTAACCAGAAAAGACCGGGTGATGAGGTGCTGCCCAATAATTTTGTGACGCTCATTTAAAGTACGTAGTGTTTCTCTTTCATCGAACAAGGATCAGACAGTTTCTTTATCTTAAAAAATTAGTTTCACGTATGATGTTTCATTTATTTAGATTTCAAAAATCGCAAGGGTTATTTTAATAAAATTCTATTATTCTTATGCGAATCAGCAAAATCAACCATCAATTATTGGATAATATAAATTTGTACAATATTTATCCTTATTATTCATGTTATGACGTTGACCAATACTACAATTAATAAGGACATCTTTATTCTTCGTTATTTAGATGTTGATGCCAGATCGATATGATGTTCTTCACAAAAATTTGTAACTTCTTTAAGAAATATCAGAAAATGCTTCTTCATCACGAAGATCAGTTATCTAACTAATAACTATTTTAATCAACCATTGTGCTTTACAAAAGTCGATAGTTTCAATATTGACATGAATACAAATAAGGAGCAAAAAATTTTTATTTATTTAAATACTTTTACTATTTATCTCAATGTTATTATTAACCTAAATTACTATCCGTCTACTTTTTATGAAAAGAGCGAACATTTTATAAACAATTACTTGATATGCTCCAAAGAGTCACCACCGAAAATTTAGAAAAACGTTTAAAAACGGTGCATTAACCGTGTTTGAAGGTGGACCGTAAATGATGTTCGGTAAAACGTGCCGTAGTATATCCGTATTTCTATTATTTACTGATGTTAGTACATGAAAAATGTCGCGTCTCCGAAAAACCACCATTTTTTATCGGTTTACTGCCGTTTACGGGCCATTCATATTGACCTGAGTATGGAAAATTCCTTCCATTTAATTCCAAGTTATGGCATATCTGATGTACATGCTATAACAACAAGTTATCTAGTTTCGTAAGATTACGAACCTTTTGTATTTCTTGTTTGTAAAATTCATAAGTACACAGATCATTAGTGAAATAACAGACATCTCTCTATTCAAAGTAAGAAGTTATGATGAATAGTGTATCCAACTGGCTAATCGATACAATATAGACTGAGTAATTTATGTTTTGCTGATTTTATCATTACAAAAAAAAACATTTTTTTCAAATGCTTGTTGGTGAGGTACTTCTCCATCTAGTCCTATCTTGGTTAATATTCTAGTAAAAATTACCTTTATTTTAACCGCTTTTTTCTTTGTATCCGATAATATTCTAAACTGTAAACATTGATCTCAAATATTATTTACATTCTATCCAATTAATTTCATGCATCAAAAATATAATTCTTTTGTTCTAGTCAGAAAAATCTTATACTTTTCTTTCAATGTTTTCTTTTTGAAATCCTTATTTAATAAACTTTGATGATTTAATAATTCATAGAATTCGATCGAAAGGAATATAATAATAAAAACATTCTCTTCGTATTCTTTTGACTTATTTTGCAACCTATTCAAAACGGATTAATTGTATATTTCATTCGATTGTACGTTAATTTATTAATTAGAATTTCTTTTGATAACTATTAAGAAAATTTTCCTTTGAATCATCTTTATTTTCAATCCATGGTTTGTATACATCAACTGGTCGATCAAACCAAAAAAATACTTGTGAAGATTTGATGAAGTGAATTCAGTTACACCACAATTTAAACGAAATCTTTTAATCATAAATGGATATGAACGACGATATCTAGTACAAAAAATAATAGCATCAATATTTTTAAGAGTTAAACCATCTTTAAAATAAGCTGCTCGACCTTCCATACGAATAATCATTAGTACATCTTTTATTTTATTTGACCATTTATAGCCACAAGGTTCAAGACAAGAACTTATTGAACACCGAATTGATAACATTGTAAAGCAATATCTTCTACAGAAAAGCTACCACTAATAATTAACACATTAAGATTTACAAATTCATCTGCATCTAATAAAATTGTATTTATATCTAAATGATAATTGCTGATAAATATGATTCATTTACAAGTAAGTATAAATGGAATTTCAATAGTGTATCACTTGATTTTGTTGAATTACTTTGAGTATTACTATTAATTTTGGCATATACTAATGAATAAAGTATCATACGAAAGTGATTTGAAACTAAAGTTTCTTTATATTGTCAAATAAATTCAATATATTCATATATAGAATTAAATGTCGCTGGAATTTTATTCAGATATAAATATAATTTCATTAGATGTTTTGAAAATAAAGCGCACAAGAAAGTATTTTAAATTCTACTTAGGTCTGACCAAAAGTTCTGCAAACATTAAATAAAAATA
>JAJEKB010013928.1:0-10330 GCA_022393335.1 Macrotrachela quadricornifera
AAGGTGAGCCGTTTTTCACTCCAAGCGAAAATTTTTTTTAAAGAATTTTTTATTATTTTCTAGAGGAGAAAAAACTGTACAGTATATCCCAAAAACTAGTGTGAGGATTTGGGAAAAGAATTGGATGGCAACTGATATACTATAAAAAATGCTCAGTCTTTAACAGTATTTAATAAATAATTCTAGGCTAGTCAATTAGAATGGGATATGTAAGTAGCTGTTTTTAGTCAACTTTCGATGCTCTATCGTTTAGTATATGACATGAAAAATTTCGTTAATTTTTTATCATTATGAAAAAGACAGTTTTATAGAAATGATTTTTGATCATAGTCTGCAAATATCGGCTTGAACGCTTGACAGTAAAATTGAGCTAACTCTTCATTAACTCATTCAAATGCGTTAAAAATTTGGATTTAGAGGTTTTAGATGATGCTGAACAAAATAAGAATATTAAATCAAAATTTTAAGTTTTGATGAGTGCTTCGAATCTTCAATGGCCTCATGGACCTACTCTTAATAATATATAGAGCAATTCTATCTTAAACTTACGAGGGATGGGCACGAACTATCAAATCACTTTTGAGCCGGGACTATGTGCATTATGTAGACCTAAAGGAGTTATGAATAGCCTGAAAAAAAGTTCGGATCGCTAGCTTATCGCTGTGGAGATATTACACTTTTACAGTATTCTTTAAATAAATGATCTGGTCTCCCTCAGGACAGTAGCATAACTGATTTTCGAATTTCAACTTGAAACTTTAGATAGAGACAGACTTCAATGAGAATAGTTTATTGTGACTATTTCGGATTATTTCGCCCTTTGTATCCTAAGATACACTTATGAATAGCTTGTCTCTATAACCTGGCAGATTTTAAGCTTGTATTTTAGGATAAAGCAAATGAAAAATTCTTAAAAACATTCACAATAAACTATTCTAATTGAAGTCTGTCTCTATCCAAAGTGTCGAGTCGAAATTTGAAAACCAGTTTTTCTGGCATTCCTAAGGGAGACCACGGCATTCACTTTTAAAGAATACTGTAAAAGTGCAATATTTCCATAGCAATAAACCAGCGGCCCGAACTTTCTTCAGTCTTTTCATAGCTCATTTGGGTCTACATAATGCATATAGTCTGGGCTCAAAGGCGATTGGACAGTTGAGGCTCTTTCTCTGTAAGACCAATCGTAATCTGTATTTCATACTTGAAAAATTTCAAATCAAGAACTCAATTAGACACATTCTAGTTTACACTAAATAATTTATTCTTTAGATATGTCAAGTTTTCTAGATTAATGCTTACAGAAAATGAAAAATTAATTTTCAAGATTTACATTGAATTGTAGTCGGTATACGAAGTACGAACTTTGCAATATACTACAGAATGTTATTTATAAACATATAGAAATAGAGAATAAAAAATATGAGTTTAAAGTGGTGCTCTGATGTAATATGAAGGATCAACCGACTCTAACTACCATAGCTTTGAGTGAACGATGAGTTAAGAGAAGTTTAAGACAAATATTTGAAGATGTCACCAAGTGACTCACCATGATAGGAAGAATAAGAGAGCTATTAGACAGTTCAGAATAAAATTATTCAGAAACGTAACGTGTTACTTCTGTATACTCTGCTTTCGGTGTTCAGCAGAGCAAGAGTCGATCGCTGCATCATTACTTGTGAGAACTAATATAGCGTAAATTGCTTATTACTTCTTAATATTTTATAGCATAATTAAGTGTTGTTCGTGAATAGAGATATCTGATAGCTATCGTTATTGTGTCGGTAACTAAACTCCAAACATCTTTGTGATTCTAAAATGCTAGGACAGACGAACTACGCGACCATTTCTGTATTCACTCTAGATCCATGTGAGTTTTATTTGGTTCTTCGTTACTATCACCATGGGATGCGAAAAAAATAGAAAGAGAGAAAGTCCTTGCTATTCTCTTTCTCTGGTTTTTGGCGATAAACCTGTTAATATATCCTCTCTCATAGACAATGAGATATGAAAACAGCGATAAATCAATTCTACTTACGAAACTTAGTAATATTTCATCTAGAAACCTTTGAGAAGACTACTTAGCTCTGATTAATGGGCGTTTAAATAATATATTTTAGAATGTAAAACCCTTTTTGTCCATATACTGTATCTTGCTATATGATCTCATCGTTATAAAACACAACCAATTTCTAGCGAATTAATGTATATCTTGAGCAGCTCTAAACACGTTTCTTTTATAGCAACAATGAAGTGTAATCTGAAGTCTGTCATATTGCTTGGTGCTTGCATTTTACTCTCTGGATTATATACGAAATCATATATCGACTTGTTACACGAGAAACAGATGAGGATATCTATTGAAAAAGCATTTAAAACTGTTCGACAACAACTGGGAAGCTTGTCGTGCAACTGTACTGGTATTGGACTTACAGGTGGTTTCCGTCTGAGTAAAAACCGAACACACGTCGGTGGAAATCGTCGGTATTGTTCGAATATTGCTCGAGAACTTCGTCGTATATTTAACGGCGGTTGTGTGTATGATTTTGGTGCAGGACTTGGCCAATATGGAAAAGAACTTTTAAAAGACATGAATGACAGTTATAAAGTGCTTGAATACGTCGCATATGATGGAGCAGAAAATATCGACATTATATTCCCAGACGGCTTTGTCAAGTACTTAGATCTTTCTCAGGAAGTTCATCTACCGAAAAAAGATTGGGTGCTTAGCTTTGAAGTAGGTGAACATATACCCCGCCAATATGAGCATAATTTTATTCAAAATCTTCATCGCCACAATAAACGAGGCATTGTAATGTCATGGGCTGTAGAAGGTAAGGTTGGCTTTCTTGTTTTTCATGCATCGAGTAAGATTTACTAGTAGTTTGTAAAATTATATATATGTCAAATTCTCAGAATTTTCAATATTACCTAAACAAACAAGCACATCAGCTTCTAATATAGTTTATATTAACGTTGTCGCAATAAGAATAGTAAATTAATGATAAGTGCAAAGTAGGGTGGCATTTACATCGGAAGTGTTTATGTTATTAATTAAAGAGATGGTACATATTTGAGACAAATGAAAGCGCTTACTGCCAAACTAACAAGGTTAAAAGATTAGCTGCTATTGACTGGCTTCAAGGAAGATATTTTAATTTTAACCTATGTGAAATTTAAGTATAAAAATGAATCAGATAAGGTTTTCTGCACTATTGTAAGAACAAAACATAGTATTGTTTGGAGCGATTAGGAGGTTCGAAGGAGCCCTCTTTCATATGACTCGAGTAACACCATGTTTTATCCTTATAATAGTAAAGTGATTATTTTGACGACTGATAGGAAATATTGTTTTTTATGAGTTACAGAAAAAATTGACTCCACCATTATAAGGACGGAACACATGGTTGTTCCGATCAATTTGGGGGTTATCAAAGATACTCTTTCATATCACCCGAATAGTCCTATATTCCGTCCTTATGATAGCAGAGTGAATTTTTTCTGTAGCTCATAAAAAACGACATTTCCTATCAACCGCCAAAAAAAAATCACTCTACTATTATAAGAACAAAACATGGTGTTGTTCGGAGCATATCAAAGAGAGCTTCTTCAAACCCTCTAATCGCCCTGAGCAACACTATGTTTTGCTCTTACGATAATGAAAAAAACCTTTTCTGATTCATTTTTATACCTAAATTTTACATATCTTGAAATTTAAATAACTTGCTTTACACGGTTTTAGAGGAAAACGGCGAAGAAAAACTGATAGGACAATGTCAAAAAGAAAAATTCAGAAGATGAAATAGCGAAAGAGAGAACGTCGGACAGCGAAAACATGAGAGAGAAAAATATCGAAAGGAAAATGTAGAAACACAAAGTACCGAAAATGCGATTTTTTGATTATGATATAACGAGAAGACATTTTATTTAAATATTTAGAATAAAAAGAAGTAATATTAAAATTTGCAAACACATAGTTTTATTGTTTTTTTATCGTCCAATTAGTAAAACTGATCTGATCAGCAGTGTTTTCGCATTTCGTTTACCTCCGTTAAACATAGTATTCGATGTTTCCGAAGGCCGTTGAAAAGCTGTTTCTTTTATTGATCTCTTCGAGCTCGATGTTCTACTCATCATCATCCTCAAGATAAATGTATTCATATTACGAACATCTACGTATTCTGACGTCTTTTTTTGAGGTTTTTCGAGTTATCCTTTCGATTGTTTCTCTTTAGTTGCTTTGTTTTTCTATATTTTACCATTCCACGTTTTCACTATTCCACATTTTTCTTTTCTACGTTTTTCACCCCTGGTCTCTAGGCAAGCTAAAAGCAGCTAATATTTTAATCTTGTTAGTTTGGCAGGGAAAGCTTTCATTTCACTCGAATATACATAGTCGATTTAACTAACAATACAAACACCTCCACTGTTAGAGGAGGGAAATTATCTTTACTGGATAACGGTAACAGGCGGAGGAAAATATCTGCCATTGTCAAAGAAAGGCAATTTCTTAAAAAACAAATGATACTCTATAAAGTTTCACGAAAGGTTGTCGATGTTGAGGAATGCGAATCGCAAGATGGTTTTTCAAAATTTATAGACTTGAAAATTCTACTAAGGAAAACATTTTCATGAAAAAAATATTTTATAAAGTTTAATGACAGATTTTCGGGTTGGGGAATCCGAATTTCAAACTCATCTGTCAAAATATTTCTGAAAGTTTTATTTCCTTTCGGACCAGCTCTGGAAACCTGATTTTAAGTACATAATAATTTCTATAAAATTTGATCAAAAGTTTTCCAGATCAAGCATTCGGAATCTATAGTTTGCTTTTGAGAAAAAAACTTTTGTCTTATACCAAAAATTGGTGTTTTAGCCTTAGCCAACAAAAAATTTTTCTCACTACTTTTTCATGAGAAAATCAAACAAAACCACTTTGACAAAGAAACGATTTTGGTAAAAAAAACTTTTTTTCAGAAACCAACTATGGATGCAGATTCCACACTACGAAAACCATCGATCAAACTTAATGAAAGTTTAATATTTTGCAGAAACAACCTTTTCTTGATAAAACAATAGTCTTTGCGTTACCCGTTATCATTTCTCAGTAATGTAGAGTTATTGTTACCGGTTAACTTGTAACTTTTAACTTTGAAGTTATCAGCTGCTAGGGAACGTAACTCACGAGTAACGGTTACTTCCCTCCCCTCCCCTAGTTACCCACGGAGAAAACACTAATAATACCTCTCGATAGCTCTCCGAAAAATTACTAGGATTACTCCTAGAGATAGCCCTCGAAAGTTTACTAGCACTATCTCGAATTAAAGAAGAAACGCTCAGGCTCATAGCTGCTCTTATGAGCGTGAGTTGTACAGCTGTGAGTTAAAGTGTCATCTGTAACTATGAATTTCTTCAATAAATCTCACACATTTTTATATTGTACGCCTAATTACGGTAATATGAACGGATAAGCAACACACTGTTGAATGTTATAAAGAAAGCTAAAGGCTATGGCTGGCATTTGAAGTCACGTGAAATCACATACAAACACTTGAAATCGTGAAATCAGTTGAAATCACGAAATCAGTTTGTTCCTTCTTGGAAAGAACCATGTCTGATGCTGCTGCTGTTACTATGACATGAATTTTGGAGTTTTGATTGTGGTTCTCATTACGATTTTTCATTATGTTGGATATGTGTATCAATTATGTTTTTACTATAGGTTCACGCGGGCATTTTCATGTGAACCGTCATAACAACGATTATATTAAAGAGATTTTCAAAAGACTTGGCTATTATAATGATATAGAAACAGAACAATTGCTACGAAACATTGCAACGCTACATTGGTTTAAAAGAACTATTATGGTTTTCAGACGTTGAACGTTACTCAATCGCTAGCGCATTTACAAAGACTTATTAATAAATTTATTCAAGACAAATGTTGAATCAATGAAATAGGATCAGTCTGAATAGAGAGATAAAGAAACTTACGTTTTAATATAATGCTATCACATAACTAACAGTGAATCGATGCATGTAGTATATCTTGAGAGTAAGGATGTGAGTATTAGAAATACTACCACAGTGCATTTGGCTGTAATAAAAGATTTTCTCAAGTGGTAAAAATTAATTCTGCATAGAAACATTCAATTCTATAATAAAAGCTATCAAATTTGAGTCACGAATGAGAGTGAGTTTTAAACAAATTTCAAGACCATGACGCTTTTCGACTGGATTTCACAGTCTCATCAGATGGTTTCATGAATCTACACAAACGAAATTTTAATCAAACTAAATCAAATGAAAGTCAAAAACCTTTCTCCAATATTAATTTCACTTAAATTACAAGAGCATAAGATAGTGTTAGGTGGCTAACTCTAGATCGTCGTATATATGATAAGATGAGATGAATGTAACTGTATATCACTACTGTTTATTCATGAAAAGTCTCATGCTATATATAGGCAAGAAGACCACATGTCTTTAGGAATTGTTCAATAGATGATGATGGAGAGATTCCATTGAACACAATAAAAATGACGCATAGTGACCAAGAGAGAAAACCAAACATATATCACAGAAAAGAAGAAAGAAGAATGGAAGGAAAATGAGTGGTTACCGAGATTTATTTTTGTGGGCTTCATCATAAATCCAGGATTTATTTCCTATCACTAATAAAATAAAATCATCATGACTTTTATAGTAAACATGTAATCAAATCCAACACACATAAATTAATCGCCGAATTAATCTCATTTCAGAGGATCTATCCTCAAAACGTTATAACATAAGAGAATTATAATCACAACTCCATAACATGCAATAATTTCTTGCCGAACCATATTTCTTCTAGCGGAACAATTAAAGATATATTTATTAACATTCACATTCAACTCCTTAATATGAATGGATCCTCCAGCGGATCTATCCCACAACAGTAAACTAGGCTGAATTTCTAACTACAACTTCATCATATAAAATAATTCCTTAATGGATCACACTTCTTCAAGCAGATTTATTTAAGATTTATCTATCTTCACCGACATTCAACCGAATTCAACTCCATAATAGGAATCAATTCCCAGTGGATTGATACTTTTTCTAGCAGATCTATCACCAAAACATTATATTAAAAGAAAGCTTTCAGCACAATCCCTGCGGGATTAAAAATGTGAAACACGATAGACTCATTGTTGGTAATTCTCTAAAAATCGGTGTTTTATGTATAACTGGGCATGCTTCCGCATTATTCCTGACTTTAGACCATAGAACTTCAATGAGAAGATACTCCATTGACATTTAACTAGACTTGAGTTATACATGATCCTTGATAGTATCCTGAAGCTATCTGTCATAATATGTGATGACTCCAGACCGTGTTTCTCACTCTCTATGATGAGCCCAACATGCTGTCTCTAATGAATAATTAATCACTTAGACGCGAATTAATGAATCAACTTAGGTGTCGGCCACGATCTGCAACGGGTATTTAATTAATTAAACACTAATTAATTAACTAAATAAACATTAATTGCTTAACCAGACACGAATTAATTAGTTAAAAGCTAATTAATCACTTAAATTTAATTAATTAGTTAAAAACGAATCATTTAATTAATTAATAATTAAGATGTCTGTCACGGTCTGTGATGTCTGTCACGTCTGTGATAAGCCGTTTCTAATGTGTCTGTCACGTCTGTGATGCTCCGTTGCTAAGGATGTCTGTCACGTCTGTGGGGGGGGGGGGGGGATGTCTTGTGGGTGCAAATTTCTACCCTTAAACACTTCAACACTCTCTTTTAGATCGTGTTTCACAAAAATTTGTAATAGCCACTTCCTCGCATGAAATAATACCTCAAGGAATCATATATCTAGTGCGTCTATTCGGGATACGCCTGCCGGGAAGGTTTTCGGACTTTCACAGAAACTTATCGTTGTTTCAAGAGAAACAGCTGTGAGAGGGCGACCCTAGACTGGTGGTAGCCACATGTCTAGTCGTAAGGGTAGCCCCTTAACACTGGACTTTAAACTTCTCTGCCTATTGAAAAGACAGTTAAAAATTGCACAAATGCACAAAAATCAGTGTTTTTAGGCTTATGGGATGTTTGTCAAGAGTGAAACATCTGACTCCATAACTCGATGACTCCACTTGACTCCACGTTGACTCCGCTTGACTCCAAAGAACTGGAGTCAGGTGTTTCCCCCTTGATGTTTGTTCCTGTTTTCCAGTATCCCAAGCAACAATTAATTATTAAACAACTAATGAAGTACAAGATTCAGATTCCTGCTTTATGTGAAACACGAATTTATAACTCAGGAATTAAAGTAGTTGGAGATTATACTATGGTATATTCCGGTTTGCCAAGTGAAATTAAAACAAAATCAGCCCACGGAGTGGCAGTTTGCTTAACACATTCGAGGCGACGTCGCCCGCCGGTGGGCGACGCTATAGTTTAACGAGAAACTTGATAGAAAAGCACGTTTTTTTTTGAAGACAGGGCAGAGCAGGGCACTTTTTGTATTTTGTGGACACCTCTGGTCGGAACTTGTAGATTCGAAGTGCACTCTAGCAAAATCATCACCCAAAGAACTCACTTCACTGAGTGAGTCAACGCTATCTTTCGTACTGACATCTTTTGAGGACATGTAAAATATTCAAGAATACCGACAATTTTGATCGCTTTTATACTGATGAGTAGCAATGCACAGAATAGACACAAACACAACAAAAGAATCTAGAAACTTCCTTTCCTTATCTCGCACGTAATGCATACTACACATTACAAAACGAAAAAGTAACTTGACTCACTATAGAGCTGGACACGAGATTCGATTCACTATTAAATTGTACAAAAAGAAGGATAGTAAAAAATCGATAGAGCAGAAAGAATAGGTCAGTAGGTGCATTCACTAGGAGTTTATTCTTCGTAGGAACGAATATGTTGATCAGTTTCTGTACAAAACTGAATCGCCTCGAATATGTTAAACGCCTTATTAGAAAGCCATGCAATAAATAATTATTATACTACAAAAATATTCAATTTTTAATAAATTTTAATTAATAATTGTAGGAAATAACCAATTTTCTAATGTTTTTTCTTATAAAAAAAGCCAATTTTTTTCGTAAAAAGCGCCTAAAAAATGGTAAAAAAGGTTATTAATTATTTAGGACATACGGAAAGTAGTGAGGGAGATACTTTTTATCCTTAAACAGGGGCACAAAAAATTTTTCTTACCAATAGATAGAGCGTGTTTCGCTCTATCTTTCTATGCTATTTGGTCAATATTAAACTGTTATTATCATAACAAAATTTCGATAAAATTTATGTTTGACGTATAGACGCTGGTAGCATGAAAATGAATACTTGTGAGTTTTTCTGGAATAACTTTTGATAGAAACAAGATAGAAAAGTGCGGTTTTTGCCGTTAAAAAGAGAAGATGAAGACGCATCGAGCTGCGTACTACTGATTTTTCTAACCTGATTTTTGTAAGGTTTCAGCGCACCTTTAAAGAGCAAATCTATTCTATGAGTTGTTTACAGTGAATTTTCAATAATGGTATTCACATTCAAACCGCGAATCAAAGTTCTACAGATTGTGAGAGACTTCGCTGTTATAATCTAATTATTTATGAATAATACCTATTCTAGACGAACCTCTACTACGATATTCAATCAAACTTGTTGCTTTTTCTTTTTTTCATAAAACAAGCGTTTTTCCGATGGTTAGAAAATTTAATAAAAAACCTTCAGAAATCGTGTTAAAAAAACGATAGTGTATGGTTCAATGCGTCTTCATCTTCTCTTTTTAACGGCAAAAACCGCACTTTTCTATCTTGTTTCTATCAAAAGTTATTCCAGAAATACTCACAAGTACTCATTTTCATGCTACCAGCGTTTATACGTCAAACATAAATTTTATCGAAATTTTGTTATGATAATAACAGTTTAATATTGACCAAATAGCATAGAAAGATAGAGCGAAACACGCTCTATCTATTTGTAACAAAAAAAATTTTGTACCCCTGTTTAAGGATAAAAAGTATCTCCCTCACTACTTTTCGTATGTCCTAAATAATTACTAATTTTCAAATTTTTTTTGATTACTAATTAGCCAAAACTTCACCCGCAATAAAAGAGCCACCTAAAAAGAAATGATGTGCCGAGACGCTATATAAGGCTATGGCCTTTTATTCTAGGGGAGAGGGAGGGGGTTACTTCAGAATAGCATACTAATTTTGATTATATCATAAATTTTCTAATCAAAATCTGCTTAATACTAGTAAAAAAGCTTTCAGCGCAATCCCTACGGGATTAAAATGTGAAACACG
>JAJEKB010013962.1:0-11300 GCA_022393335.1 Macrotrachela quadricornifera
TTGGACGAATAGATTGTATCGGATGTCACAAAATAATGGAGATCATTTAAAATAATAAAAATATATGGTTTTGTAGAGAATTTCACGAGGAATCTTTTGATAAAAAAATTTGTTTTCCTATGCCGAAAAATAGGGGAGAAAAATGAAAAATACGGAGAGGCTCATTCATTATGCGCCACCCGTTATTTTATTTACACTTTTGCTTAGATCAATTTAATGATTTGCTAAGCAATTTAACATTCATGCGGAATTCTTGTGTTTTCGGTCGATTCGTGTTGCTCTGGCGGTCTTTCTAGTTAAAATGTGGCTTGGCTTGAGCAATAAGGTTTTGTCTTCGTTGTTCTTAAAAAACAAGCGCATTGTTTCAAGGATCGTCCACAGCACAGCAGAAGCGCTGTTGAAAGATTTTGTGTCTTATCACCTAGGCTTTCAACACATTTATAGAAAAGCAGTCCTCGAAAATCACCAAACTTCTCTAGCATCATAAATAATGGCTGATACAGATGATCAAGTTATTATAGTAATGGATGGTACCTACCTGTTTGTGCAAAAGTCAAGCAAGAATCAATTCCAATGTCGATCATTTAGTATGCATAAGCATTGTAACTTGGTAAAGCCTATGATTACAACAGCTACGGTGAGTGTTTAACTATCATTATTTAAAATACATTGCAGTTTTAAAAATGGCTTACTTGAATTTATCCTAAATACAATTGATTCTACTAAATAACATGGATACATACTGAGCGTAGCAGGTCCGTTTTTGGCTGATGGAAAAAATAATGATGCTTCAATCGCCAAAAATTTATTTATACACAATGAACAAGCTGTACTCGATTGGCTCCATGATGATGATATTATTGTCGTGGATAGAGGTTTTAGGAATGCCGTTAACACAATAAAAAGATTTGGTTTCAATGTAGAAATGCCTGATTTCCTTAAAGGCAAGAAGCAACTCTCTTGTAAAGAAGCCAATCATTCTCGATGTGTCATCAAAGTAAGATGGATCATAGAAAGCGGTATGTTTGTCTATAAATTATTGTGAATTCTAATAACTGATTCAAATTCGATTATAACTAGTTAACGCAAAGATCAAGCAGTGGCGTTACTTGTCTCAAACTATACAAAATTCCAGTATTCCTTTTCTCAATGGCTATTTAAACATCGTCTGTGCACTTATAAACACTTATACAAAAACGAGCAACACGTGCACAGAAAGCCAAAAGCAATGGGCCGCACGAATCCTGATGCTTCGTGGCAGAGAAAATCAATTACAAAAGCGTCTGGAAGAAATGAATGAAATTAACAAAAAGCCAAAGTGGAAGAAGTACAACGCACAAATGGTCACTTTTCCAATACTAACTGAAGAAGATGTAGAAGATATATGCTTTGGTAATTTCTAACTTCCAATTCACGATAATGCTGCTTCAATTATTGATATATTTTTACTTTTATGTTTATTTCTTCATCGATCAATTTTAAAAGTATTCATTTAAAATAATCATAATTTTCTTTCTTTTTCTTTTTAATTTGATTTTTCTTTAGCAATTGGCATTATGAAAAACAGAACAAATAATACCACGTAGTATGCATAAGATTAACTTTAAAAACAAAAAAAGAATATTTCCATGTTATTTACAAAATATTCAGATTCAAATAACTATAGATGTTGATAATAGTGAACAACAACAACAATCAATTAATGACTTAGAAACAACACGAATAAAAAGGTAAATTATTTAAAATTAAATTTTTTATTCTATATATTTATAAAGTTTTGAAACAGATTTATATATAAAATGCAGTATGATTTTAATATACATAGAAAAGAATATTAGTCGAACATGTTCATATCTTCTCTTGATCTTCTTTTTATTTTAATAAATATTATTTGAATAATTTTGTTTTCATTTAAGTCATAGTTATTTTATGAAACCAGTTATAAGATTTTATCGTCAATTTAAACAAGCATTATTTGTTCGTGATATTTATACATCAATCTTCTTTTGTGATTTTATTAATATGATTATTGTTATTGGTTTTTATAGTCAATTTAGTGTATGTATTTTAAAATAATTTATTTTATTTTGTTTTTAGGATTTCTTCTCATTACAGTTAACTGAACAATTCAGGGCAATAAAAGTCACATTTGAGAATTGAAATTTAATATAAAAGATTATATAAAGAAAAAAAATATTTTCCACATAATAAATGTCTTATTATGTACACCTTACCCTTATATTTATTTTATTTTATTTTTTTCTATTTTAAAATTAATAATATTTCTTTTTTTTCCATAGGAACGAACTGGTGAAAATGTTGTACAAACGATAAAAGAAAATACAGTAAATTAATTATATTTTTACATAAATAAAACTTTTAAATATAAAAAAAATTTTTTAGGTTCCTGTAACTTGTCTTCCCAGGACGAGCATTACGATAGCCGTAAACGGTCGTATTTCGTCGTATTTTCGTCGTGCCGTATACGACGAAATACGACGTGTATACGATCATCGTAAACGATCGTACATAGTCGTATACAATGTCGTTTGTCCACGTATTCACTTAAGTATCAACTTACAGAGAAGGCGGCAATTTCCTGTTACCCCTCTCTCTTCTACCTTCACGCTTATTCTTAGTACCAGGACTATACTGTTAAAAAAACGTATACTCAGGTTGAGCAATCCGACTATCGGATCCCATTGGATCCGACAACCGGTAAACGTCGGAAATCGCAGGATCCTACGAGGATTCCGTAGGAAATCTATATGCCACCAATAATTGTGCATTAAAATCACCCTAAAATAACTACTGGTTTAATAGCTTCAGGTGCTTTATGATGTTGCATTAATACCGAACAAATATCAGTATTAGCTGGAACTATTGCAACTGCTTGGTTTTGTTGTGGTCCAGTATTTGTCGAAATAGAAGGTTCTTGTTGTTTAATATCTTTTGAATCAGTAGATTGTTCTTGGTGTTGTCCACTATTTCTCATAACAATACCTTGCTGTTGTTCTTCAATATTTCGTGAAAAAGATGATTGTTTTTGTTGTTGTTCAGTATTTCTCGAACTAAAAGATTCTTGTTGTCTTTGAGCAGGGTGTGCAGCTGTTTTATTAACATGAGCAACACGTAACCAAGGATTTGGTAAGGGATCAGTAATTTCAACATGTGGTATTGTTGTGTTGTCTGTATAAAAGAACAAAAGTTGAGAATAGAAAATTTTTTTGCATACTTTGATTGTGAGTAAAACAATTGTGGAAACATTTTATGATCAAATTATTCTGCTAATGCTGAATGAATTAGGTCTTGTGCATTATTATAAATACAATAAGCATTTAGAGAACATGGCACGCCTATCTATTCCAAAAAAAAGTAACAGCTCAATAATAATGTTTCAAATGAAATGACGAATCATTTAATCATTTTTTTATTACTATTTATCTGAATATTTCTTTTACGATAACGAGAACGTTCAGCACCATTATTTAATTTATTTAATTGATCTGGCGGCAAAATTTTAATCATGTGGCTTATTGTCACGTCTTTATATAGTTGTATCCTTGTTATTTTCTTGATTAAATTTTCTACATTTGCCAAATCCTGGGCAAATCCAGCTAATCGTAAATCACGAATTGCTTTTTCTCCTATACGATGTAATGCTTCTAATATTTGGTCCAAACCATCATTCTTAATCAACATAATCAAAAAAATAAAAATAAAAATATTTATCAAATTTAGCTTACGTTTGTTTTTTGTTCGTTTAGCTTTAAAAAGAAATTGGATATTATATAATATTCTTCTTCAGTAATCTCGTTCTCATCTTCTTCATTATCAACTTCAAAATGATTCATATGTTGATAAATCTGAAAACCAGCAAAAAATATTTAGAAAATATTTTTAACATCTAAAATAAAAAGTAAAACAAATAGAAAATTTTAATTTTTTTTATTTCGATTTCCCTAATCGTTTAATTTATTATTATGTCTGATAAATAGTATATGTTGATATTGTTTACTACTATTCTTATCAAAATATTTGTCTAATGATTATTAATACAATTATCACGTGTAATATTCCTCTAAATAACTGATCTCGTTAAGTGAATTGTAATACACCTACTCTGTTTGTTTTCTTAATATATCCATTTCACAGGACACATGTAATCTTACTATTCTATATGAAAGAAATAAATAGATTATTTTTTCTTTTGTTCTTTTTCATTTCGTTCGCTTTATATGTTGATACGTGACTAATATAGGACTATTTCATAAAATAAAGAAAATAGACGATTTATTTTCAAATAGAATGAAAAAATTCTTAGGGCAAGGCCAAAATACCTACATCTTAGATATATAATACAACTATTTTTTTAAGTATAATATACATATATCATATAAATATCCATATAGGAGATTGTGTTTTCATTTTAATAAACTACTTTCTTTTATTTAAAGAATTTTTAACAAAATTAATATTTACAATAAAGGAAAATATTCATGAAACTTTTTTGGCCGTATAAATTTATCTACATGAAGTTTTTTTAATTTTAGCACAATTGCCACACATTGGATTATTGGTAAAATTATTTGTTATCATCACGAGTGACTTATATTTGATGCACAGATCTAACAACGAAGGTAGATGAGTATTTTTATCGAAGAGAAGCTGCTCAGCATAATCCACATGTATTTTAACAAGATTGAGAAGAATAAGATAAGGAAATATAATTAATATAGGTGAATGTTGTTTATTTTTTTGTGGTTTACAATTAATGACACATAACTCATTGAGAAGAGGAAAGCATTGAGAGATAATTTTAAATAAATTATATTCAAAAGGACGTCCATGATGCATTGTTAAATGTCGAACTGTAGAAAAATACTCATCGACCTTCGTGGTTAGATCTATGCATTAAATATAAGTCACTCGTAATGATAACAAATAATTTTACCAATAATCCAATATGTGCCAATTGTGCTAAAATAAAAAAAAACTTCATGCAGATAAATTTATACGGCCAAAAAATTTTCATGAATATTTTCCTTTATTGTAAATATTAATTTTGTTAAAAATTCTTTAAATAAAAGAAAGTAGTTTATTAAAATGAAATATATTTGTATCAATGAAAATGAAAACACAATCTCCTAAATGGATATTTATATGATATGTGTATATTGTACTTAAAAAAAATAGTTGTATTATATATCTAAGATGTTGGTATTTTGGGCCTTGCCCTAAGAGTTTTTCTTTCTATTTGAAAATAAATCGTCATGTCATCTTTTCGATTTCCAGAAAAATAATAGATAGGATAGGCTGAATGATGACGCTTCATATTTCAATTTTCTTTCACTTAATGTATTGTACTAGAAAAAATATACCAGAAGATGCAGCGGGAGAAGTTCCAAGGTTTACAATGAACAGTTTATTTTGTATACGAAATAAGAAAAAAGGAATTTCCCTTGTGTAAAAACAAAAATGACATTTTCATAACAGCAAAAATTGGTGGCATAAAATTTTATACATAAAGGGTGCATATGTAAAATAAGTAGTTTTATATCAATTGTAGAACTTTTCATACTGCACCGTCTGATACATCCTGTTTTTTAATACAATGTATTAAATGAATGAAAATTGAAATATGAAGCGTCGCCATTCAACCTTTCCTATCTGTTATTTTTCTAGAAATCGAAAAGTTTATTTTTTGCATGTCATGAAAATATAACATTGTAGAATAGTACTGAGGAAATCTGTCTGTATAAAAAATAAACTCGATGCAGTCACCTATCATTTATAGAAAATAAGTTGATGAAGATAAATCAAATAATAAAGATAAATGAAAAATTTATCTCCAGAAGACTTTTGGGACACCATGTATTTCAGATATGGGATAAAACAGGTTAAGCTTCATCGATTTGTCATACCTATAAGATGTAAAATCTAAATAATTATTGTTTATGATTCTTCTTTATCTTGATTGATGACACAGATGTATAACAATAATATTATTAGATCGTGGGCAAAATTGATTGCACCAGATGCTTGCCATTAATAAACAGAAATGATATTAAATGAATCCAAATGGGGCTTTTTTATTGATATGCACTAACCCTGCTGTGTTGGATTAATTCTATTTGTAATTGGATATGCCCAATTCATTCAAAACTGCATCATATTAATCTTTATTTTATTGTATGCTTTTTATATATTGGTAATGAAACAAAAATAAATCACTTTTCAATAATGGCTTTATACTTTTAATCTTCTATCTTCGGTGTAGACATGTATATATAACGTTCCTCATAAGTTTCACATGCATTATGATCTAAAGTAAGCATTCCATCACTCAGAACTTAGATAAGTGCTCGAAAATTTATATGACATTTTCATGAGAACTTTCATAATTTGCATACCTTTTATTTATATAGAATGCTTTCTCTGGGTTATAATCCATCCAAATCTCTGTGTAACGCATTCTTTCGATATTTTCAGATAAGTCAATTTTATATAGATTATTCATCTGACATTTGCTATCTTTTATACTAAAAAGATGTTTAATATCAGATTTTTGGCTACTATAGCCTGTCTCTCCTTTATGTACATAAAAGCTACCGTTGGTGATGGATGCTGGTCCACAAAAGCTTGTATCGATGTTGGTGCATGCTCTGCTAAGGGTGGAAGTTCTCAATCAAATCTCTGCAGTGGTGCTAACAATATAAAATGCTGTTCATGGTAAGATAATTATCATTATTGATCTTAAGATTGATGCTATTATTTTTCAGTTCAACATGTATGGATGCAACCGCTTGCTCAGCTAAAGGTGGAGTACCTCATGCTGGCATTTGCCAGGGTGCTGCGAATATTCAATGTTGCAAGATGGGATCTACTTCAATTCCCACCGGTGGTAAAACGCCAACGAATACAATGTTGACGGATTTAGCCGATATTCTTCGCAAAGCTGGTCTTACTGTTGTTGAAGTTGATGGGTGGAAGACACGTGGTCATGGTGTAATGACTTCTGTTAAAGGTATTCTTATTCATCATACGGCAGGTCCAGCTACTGGTGATTTTCCTTCATTGAGAATTGTTCGAGATGGACGAACGGATCTTGCTGGTCCACTTTCACAACTTGGATTAGGCCGTACTGGTACATGGTATGTTATTGCAGCAGGTCGTTCTTATCATGCTGGTAACACCATTGATAACTCAATATTTGGAAACTCAAATGCAATTGGTATCGAAGCTGAAGCTACTGGTGTTCCATCAACTAATACTGGGCATGCACACTGGCCTGAAGTACAATATCAAAGCTATATACGTGGTGTCAAAGCACTTCAAGCAGCCTATGGTGTCCCAGCTTCACGTGTTTTAGGCCACAAAGAAGCAGCCGTACCTCTTGGACTCAAACCAGATCCCAATTTCTCTATGGATGAATTTCGTGCTGCTCTCGGTTGAAATCTTTTGATTAAATCCTATTACTCTTTTTTATCTCTTGGGGTTTAGTGTCTTATTTAGATTCGGTGATAAGCATATATCCACTATACTAACTTTGTCTATAATTCGATGAAAAATTCTACTTTAAAATATAGAAAGATATATATTTTTTCTTTATTTCACTTTTCTTTCACATTCAGGTTGAGATTGAAGGACAAAAGATAAAATCGTTTGATTCTAAGAAAATAATGCATTCACATAATTTGCAACTATCATCTTGTACAATAATCATTAAGAGAATAATTCAAACTACTACTGATATTCAATCAGATGAAATACTTAGTTGAATCTCGTTTATGAAAGAATTTGGATTCGTCCAAAATGTTTCATCTCACTTTTTTATGTAACAATTGAATAACGATTTTTCTTTAACTTTTAGCATTATTACTTAATTTCTAGTATATGATGATAGTGCCATTTTACAAATATACTTGATCTTCTATTTTAGCATGAACAGCCAAATAATGTGATGCATTTAGAAGGAAAAAGTTTAATTCTGTTCTTTTAAATTATGAAACATATTACAAGAAAATATAATACAAAGAATGCAAATAATAAGGACTATATTCTGAATCATTATGAAGCGATCAAAAAAAAATAAATATGATCTCTTCTTGACGACTTAACAGACATATAAGATTGCACAAATAATTGGAATATAATCCATGTTTGTAAGATGTATTATACATGAAAAATCGATTCCGACATACTTGCATCTGACATGTTGGAAAAGTAATTATTTTTTTCTGTCAATAATAATACATGAGTGCAATGCACTATAAAACTATTATTGACAGAAAAGAAAGATGAAGTATGATTTATGTAATCGAACGGTTTCATATGCGAGAAAAAAAGCGGACATGTCATACTCTCAGTTTCTTCCAATTAATCATGACTTTTTTCTAGAAGTGTATACATGAATGATATATTTGGAAAATATTGAGAGGCTGGTTTATTATGATTCACCTGATACTGTCATCATCATTGCGTTAATTTTATTGTAATTTTTCTTCCTATTTTCTTGAAATAAGCTACATGTATTCTGTATATTCACGACCACTATCGACAGCGTAAATTACATTGATTCTGCTGCTAGAGAATGAAAAAAATTGACGTATTTTATCTCGGCTTTCTCATTCGCATACAAATTTTTTGCGTGTTCTATCATCAATATTATTATTTTTAATAAAAATGTAAAGATTATATCACTTTAGATAAATCATTCATTTCATCATAACTATCATAAAAATATACAAATATAAAATTTGATCTTTGACCAAATGTATTTGCTTATATTCAGTTAGCTATACGTTGCTGACACTTCCAAACAAATAAAGATGATGCTAACAAACTTGGCTGACATTCTTCGTAATGCTGATCTCAACGTCGTGGAAGTAGAAGGATGGAAAACACGTAGTCATGGTCAAATGAATTCTGTAAAAAGTATTATCTGTCATCATACGGCTGGTCCACCTACTGGTGATTTTCCTTCATTAGAAATTGTTCGAGATGGGCGAAAGGATCTTGCTGGTCCGCTTTCACAACTTGGATTAGGTCGCACTGGTACATGGTATGTTATTGCAGCAGGTCTTTCTTATCATGCTGGTGTAGTTACTGATTCCTCATTATATTCAAATGCTAATGCAATTGGTATTGAAGCTGAAGGTACTGGTCTTCCAGCTACTAACACTGGACATGTATATTGGCCTGAAGTACAATATCAAAGCTATTTAAAAGGTGTTCGAGCTCTTCAAGCAGCTTTCAACGTGCCCACTGAGCGTGTTATGGGACATAAGGAGATTGCAGCACCTTTGGGACGCAAAATCGATCCTAACTTTTCTATGGATGAATTTCGTGAATCTCTTTAAAACAATGTGACTAAATACTCATGTTTTTCTCACATTAATAAGTGATAAACTTCTAAATAAAATAAGATTTTAAGTTACTGTACAGTCTTTGTTTTGAGTTTAAATGCAATATTTGATAATAAATTTCAAGAAGATATTAATGTTCCGTTTGTTTATGTACTTTTCTATCGATGTAGATAATATATGGTTATAATTTATGAGAAAATCAAGTCATATAAACAGATTATACCGTAAACAGAAGTGAAATATTTTATACTGAAGAGAAAACATAAAAGTATGAAATATTAAATATAATTATATAGATTTTAATCATAACAGATGTGAATTTGTAAGGGATTCTGGAAAATATTTCAAGCCTTTTAGTATTTGCTCATACATTGCTGAAAATTCATTCGTTGGTAATTGTTAAAACAATATGAGAATTATTCAAAACTTTCATAATATTAATATAGACAGATATTTTATTAATAACTAATATTAAAATATATATGTACACTTAATCAAAAGACAGAATACGTCATATGGAAAATATATGAATCGTGGTGGCATCCATAGAACATGAGAGATCAATAATCCTGAAGTAATTATTTCATATTCTGACTTAAAAAAGATTAACACTATACAAATAATCACATTGAAATTAGAAAATAACTAATTGATCTCGCCTATAAAACGCATACGCTAATTTTTCAGCTGATATTGACATAGGCAGCTTGTTGACTATGTCCATCGGTGTACAACCAAAAACTTAAGAGATAAGTGTGTCCGATTGTTATTTTAAATGGTTGGCGTAAAAAATCATAGGCTTCTTGACATGCACCCTGATAACAATACAAGCCTGTATGACAATCTGATTGAATGATAGCACCACCTATTCCTCCACAATTCAAAGTGGAACATAATACTTGCCAACCAATGAGAGTACCATTTTCGAAATTACCATTTATAAGCATTTCAGAATTAAAGGCTGTTATATCCTGAATACTAACATCATCGAGATGCCAAGTTTTAGCTGGATTTTTCGCTTTGAAAGCGAATTCTAAGACTGCAATATCAGTGGATGAAGCTACATAATTGTATGTCTGTTTTTGATAACTAGTGGGTGAAGTCGTATATGCAATAGCATAAGTTTGGGATACATTGCATGAACTGCCTACAGTAATAGACCGAGATAAAAATAAATGCTGCTTAAATTACTTACTTGAAACAGTTGTACGAGGAGAACTTGTAGCATATGTCGTAAGAGTAGCTAGCATAAAAGAAAACAATATTTTCTAAACATTTTTTTTTCTAACATATTCTATAACAATTTTACGTCATCTTTTAAAGTTAAAATGGTGGATTATAATCAAGAAAGAAACTTGGAAATTTTGAGATATTGAATCGTCTAAATTATCTCACAATTTTTAGCTAAGTGCCTAAAACTGTTAAAGGATGTCATCTGTGTCACAACATATTTCCATACTGATATCTCTTTTTTTTACTTCATTCGTTTTCAGCCATTGATCTGTCGGAATATATTAATGACTCATTATTTGCGTTTGCTGAGTTGTAGTTTATAGGATTGTATTGTTCTCACTAAAAGCGGTACGACTGACGAGAAAACCTTCCCAACTGTCTAATCGCTTCCTGAATAAAACATATTGGATCCTAGATTATCGATTATATTAATTCCGAATATTGGTATGAGAAGTACTCTTAAGCCTTCTGTCTGAAATTATAGACATTTTACTTGATTTTTAACCTGACATGGTATATACTGAAAAAATCAAGTGACGCTATATCGAACTGATATTTTTCCCAGAAACAGGTCTATTTAACGATAGAAAGTCCTGAAGGTTCCTGAACAAAATATCAGTTTGATATAGTGTCACTCGATTTTTTTCAGTACATACCATGTCATAAAATAAGAATCAAGTAAAATGTTTATAACTCCAG
>JAJEKB010013965.1:0-10984 GCA_022393335.1 Macrotrachela quadricornifera
GATTCCAACTTGGAGATACATGATTCCAGATGTAACTCGACGAGCTTCATCGAGTCCACATCTCATTTTTCGATACAGACACCTGCTTCTTCTTTAAAACAGCAAAAAACCACTCAAAAACTATTCAAATTCGCATTTTTTGCGATTTACAATATTTGATAAAAATATTTTTTTTTAAATAATTATTTCATCAAATAGATCGTAATGAGAGCTTTCGAATCCACATTTCATTTTTTATTTTTGCGTGAATTACGACTGAGATAATTACTAATTACTCGTGAACAAGGTATATTTACATATATCAACATTGTTTATTGGGTGGAAAGAATCAACCAATAGGAGCAGCTAAATTTTATTGGTTGATTCTTTCATCGAATAGAGTGACTCATACACATGAAAACGATCATTTGAAGGAAAACGAATCTAATTGGTTTGTTTGCTTTACCAATGACATATCTAAAATTCGAAAGATGGCATTCTTGGTCGATTGGATATTTATGAGCGGGATAAAAATAAATAATTTTGTACGGAGAAAAATATTGAGATACATTCGATTTTTATTTTTATTTTTATCTTTATTTTTATTTTAGATTTGTTTATTATTTCTGATTTAATTTCTAGTTTAGATTGATTCTTTGTTTTGAATTTATTTTCTCTTTTAGGTTTATTTTTGATTTTTCATTTAATTTACATTATGGTTTTATTTTTTGTTCTGGAATTAATTTATGTTTTAGATTTTTTTTTATCTCTGATTTTGTTGATATTTCAGATTTATTCTTTCTTATAAGTCACTTTTTGTTTTGGGATTATTTTTTGTTCTGGAATGAGTTTACATTATAGATCTTTTTTTTGTTTTGGAATTAATTTATATCTTGGATATATTTTTTATTTTTTATTTTATTTATATTTCGGATTTATTCTTTGTTTTAAATTAATTTTTTTATTTCAAGTTCAATTTGTATTTCAGATTTTTTTAAAACTTATTTTCTATTTTAGATTACTTTTTCGTTTTGGAATTAGTTCTTAGTTTGGATTTATCTTTTGTTTTGGAATTAGTTTTTATTTCAGATTTGTTTGTTACTTTTGATTGTAATTTTATTTAAGTTTTTTTAATTTTTCACTCATTGATTTCTAATTGAATTTTGGATAAATAAAAGGGAGAAAATGAAGGAAATTGTCAGATATTTTTTTATATAAATCGGATTGAATTTTACACAGAATAGTGGTTTATAATCCATACTGAAATATTTAGCTCCAATTTATCTACCACTCAATGATGTATTGTCCTCTCATCGTGATATAAATTTAGCTGATGGCAATATTCTTTGTAGATCATCTACATCGCATCGTTCATTTCTCTTTTGAGTATAGCTTGATCGCTATCCCAAAGACGTGTGAAAATTAATCTACGTGCGATCTTTTTTTTGAAGTTTTTGCTCTCAACTTAGAGATCGAATAAGAAGATATTTATTTTATTCACAAACAATCATACAGCATGACGAATAACAGAAAAAGAATATTCGAGTCAATAATCCTTAAGTATTAATGATACCATCAATCTCTGAGTCCACGTTGTTCAACCTTTTGTTTGTTTTGCGTTTGTCCAATTTGGTGCAGAAAGATGAGAGACTGAGGAGTATAAAAACGATAATGACCAGTAAGTAAATTACAGGATCTTCAAGTGTTGCATCTCGTATTGTTTTTTGTTTTTTAATACCATCCATCATGTCTCGTACAGATTGATGGTTTTGTGTACGATAAGATGATAGAATCATATTCGTCATATTTGTGATAGGTAGGATGAAGCGAGATACATCGTGAATATTTAAATCAAAACTTGGGAAGATTGAAACTCGACTAGCTCTGCAAGTTTCGATAGGTAATTGAAAATCGGGACATATCATGGTTTTGTTACATGCCATACTGACAATTGACGCTTCTTTGATGGTAATCGATTCTGGCAATCTATTCATACTCGAATAAATTTGACAATGTGATGTTTGATCAATGTTATGAAACAGCCAAAGTCCATCAGCTACATGAAAAACGTCGTTTTGTATATGTTTCGATTGTTTCACTTCACATAGATCAGTGCTGTGTTCATGATTATTGATCAATTGAGATAAACATGATAATTTTGCTAAAGATATCGAAACGGGTTTTGATCGACAGATAACTACTGGAGAAAAAATACATTTATTAATGTCCAAATCATCATCCCATGTGACCAACGTTTGATCCACATGGTTGATTCCAATAATAGTTGGTATATTAATATAATGATATTTGTTATGGTTAAATGTGATTGGCAATGGAATTAAACGAAAAACAGAATACTTTGAGATCGCATTTTGCGGAATTCGTAAAAAAAGTGTTGAAATAATTAGACAAGGATTAAATGATGATGGTTTGTTTTGTGCTAATGAACAATAAGGTAATCCGTATACTGATTGACCGACAATAAGTTGATTGAATATATTTAGTTTATCTTGATCACTTTCTGACTTATATAAGCGATGAAAAGTTGAAAATATTGCCGATAAAAAGACATTTAAATCACTAGAAGATAGGTAATCAAAATCAATTTTATGACTACTTATTCGTTGGGTGATAGTTTCTGCAGCTGATGAATGTAAACGTGGAACATGAGAATAAGTATCTACAATATTGTTATCATCAAGTGATGTGTTTGATTTTTCATCACTAAGTGGATAATAGAATCGATTATTTATGGAATGTATCATAGAGTTTGTATTATTGATTATTTGACCGGGTTGGTGTTGAGTAAAAATTTGAGTTATGTCGTTTGAAATTAATTTTGATACACTATCTTTGTTATAAGAAGAAAATGTGTGGACTACGTCACGGGATGTCATTACAGTGGCTAATTCGAACATATTCATCTTTTTTGAGTTTGTGTTGTATATACACACATCTGTATTTGGCGATGTAATACACAAGTCACCAAGAGGTATAAATGAATGAACAACTTGCTCAACTACATCTGGTGAATATTCACCAAGACGTCGAAGAGTAAATCCCTTCTTAATGTCAACAATGACATCGCTGTCTGACAATTCTGGAATTGACATAAGTGAAACAATTCCAAATAATTTTATTATGTGGTAAAATAAAATAATTATTGTAATATTAACCATTTTAAATTAATATTATATAATAACAAGTGTCGTGAACAAAGTACTTTGAATAGAGTGAGTATAAGATGCAAAGCAAGAATGAAACGTTTCTTTATTTTCTCAATTATATACATGTATATGCGCATTGAAGAGCGGAAAGAAATCTCATTGGACAAAAATCGAGATAGTTGATTGGTAGAAAAGAATTGATCGGTCATATATGTCACATATATAGTTAAACAGCTGACGTCCGTCATATAGATGAGATGCTCGTTAACATCACCGTAACATCAGACTCTCGTTTTATCTATGAATATTATCTATGTGAAATATTACTCTTAATTTATTAATAAATAAATAAATAAATATATAAATGAACAAATGTACAAAAACAAAGAAAGAAAACTAAACAATTTCTATACCTGCAGATATCGATTCTAACGCCAGCTGATCAATAAATTGTTGCCGTTCTAGAAAGAAAAAGTTACTTATAGAACATTCTTATCATTTTACTTACGTCTTTTGATGTTCCGACGTCGTTGATATTCACTAGGTGATTTGAAATAAAACCATGACGACTATAATGAAAAAAACATCAATTAGTTGTATATTACAACATATACTGTGTTTTTTTACCTTGCAATGGCAACCGTTCTCCATACACTTACGTAAACAGAAACACAACAACGAGAGACAAGCCAAGATAATTGGTGTAATGATGGGAAGAAGGGTAACTAAAACAGGATTTAAATTTTTTAACAGTTCAGAAATTTCATAAATAGTTGATGTTTTTTTATTTAATGTGCTGATGGTGGTAGAGGAGGTAGTTGTTGTTTTTTTTATTTTAAAAATTGGCCGAAACTATTATAAAATAGGAACAATTGAATGAATGAAATTATGAAAAAAATTTGTCTTACTGGCATTGATTCAACAATAAGAAGACCAGCGAGAAGAAGTGCAAGTTTAAACATGATGAATGAGTATGTCAATGATGTGATTTCTCAAGCTTTATATACATATATCTATCTTCTCATACATTAATTAATTGCATAGCATTTATATTCTTTCAAGGTAGTGTATCAGTGCTGAGAAGTGACTGAATGAATGATTGATAAAGTACACGTGTTTTTTCTTGGATCATTTGATCTTTTTTGTCTTTGATATTACCTATTATGATTCTTTTATGTTAAAAAAGACATGACGCTTATATCATCCTTTATCGTCTTGATAGATCATACTGAGATTTTTTTTCAAATAGATTAAAAGTGAATCAGTTTCAAATGAATTTTTTCGAATATCTTTATTTATCATATTTTATATCGATAGAAAATATCTTTAGTGCAAAGAAAAATAATAAACACAATGCCAAAGATTTTGTTTTAAAGTTAGAGCAATGTGCTCATTGATGTTCATTCCGTGTATATCTATTGGCAACGGACGTATGTATCGTCAATCGTCTGTTTGACCTTTCATTTGACCGTTTCATTCGTTCTGTCTGAATTGATTAATTTAGTCGCTATGAACGTATGTGTATATTGATGAAGACGATTGTCTTCTTAACAGCAGCTATTCAACTAAATTCATGTTATTGTTTTTTTTGTATAAAATTAATTTGAAAATTTATTTTAGGAATATTCGAGACGTCGTTATTATTCATATCGATCAATCAGCCTGTCTTGATGTTGATGAAATATATCGTAGTTTCTCCTATTTGAATAACTTTTCTACACTTCTTTCCTCTCTTTAATGCTGACACACATCAATTATATGTTTCATTATCAATAACACTTCTTTTCTTTTTATTTCTTCCTACAGGTAATGATGATACAACAATGAATTGAAAAAGAAAACAAATTTACAGTAGAGTGATTAAACAAGTGGATATATCTGTGTATAAATACCATATTCAACTGGATCAGTTGACGGTCGTCCCTCACGTACACCTTGTCTATCATCAAAATGATAAAATACATCGTCGGAACCGATCAAAGTGGTAGTAAAGTGTGCTACTCTATGATGGATTACGGCACGTAGTCTATATCTAGAAACATAAAATATAGTAGAGTACAGAGGAAATATAAATTCATGAAACTTACTGTACTGAACTTATTCGTATCACATCTTTCATATCACGTAAACGCACATGACTCGCTTCATACCCTTCTTGTTCACGTTTAGCAAGAGGTTTGATATTTACAATAATAATTGGTGGATGACAATAATCAAAAGTTGATATGGATGTGACATTAACACTATCACATATCCATCCTTCTCTGTTGAAAAAAGAACGGTAAGACTAATAACAATACAAAATAGTTACGTACATATATTCGTTTTCATTTGTTTGACAATTCATCATGGGTATTTTGCCAAGTCTATATTTTTTTTCTAATGCTTCATTCCTAGTAATTCCATCTAATTCTTTGATCATAGCGGAACATACTCCAACTGATTCAACTTCAAATTGTTCAATACATGTATCATTTGTGCTATAGAGATTTGAATGCATGATAAATTCAATGAAAAATATAAACTTACAAAATATCTAATTCAGTAGAAGTGTATTGTCGTTGTCTTCGAGGACATTCAACTCGTTCACATGTAATTTGTTTTGAATAACGCTGTGTGTCTTTAATAAAGCGAAATACTCTTTCATCTACTGAACCAAATAAACTTTTAGGCTGTTTATCTGTTGATCGTAAGATATTAAATTGAAGTGCCCAACTTATACGAGCTGCATCCCAACCTTGTGTGTTAACTATTCGAAAAGTTTCAACCAGCGCTGAATAGGATGATGTTGAAGGTGCATTGTCTAATTCTGCAGCAATTTCAAAGTCCGTCTTATAGATAAAATACAATGCGAATAAAGCCGAGTCCAAAGGACATGTGAGACTTAACCTGTACGATTTTCCTTTAGGAAAAGACGATTATATAAAATTAATTATGATAAATAAAATATTTATACTAAATTTATTAATTACCGTTAAAAACTGCATTTTTTATTTCAAATCTTGGCCATCGCAATGTATAACCGTCAATCTTCGCTTGTGAGTGATACGATGATTGATTAGTTGAACGTGCGAATTCTAAGGAAAGGAAGAAAATTTTCTCTTTGAATCAATGTGTCTATTTTGACACCTACTGTTATCTATTGGATAAATGGTGTTGATGATGGACGAGATGTTCTTGTTCTCGTCAAAATCAAATTCACTTGAAGATTTACTTCCTTGATCATCGGATTCAGATTGATCTAAAAGATCTGGAATATTATTGGAACATTCATTACTTACCATTAGAACGTCTTTTGACGAAGACGATGTAGATTTTTTGTCAATTGGTTCAGCTGATTCACTAAATTAATTAATTATTTATATTTTATATGTGAGTAATTTTACTTACATTGAACTGATGTTACTATCTGATTTTTTCGAAGATGAAACTGATTGACTTGGAGATGATATTATTGCATTTTCTTCTGATTCACTAGAAAACTACACGTCAAAAGTTTCTACTTCAAACATAGCTACTTACCTTTCTCGATTTATATTATCATCTGATTCTTTCTTTCCATTTTTTATTCCAACACGTTTTGATAAAATTTTGTCGAAAAAAGCAGTATAAACTGCTCTACGTTTTACAACTTTACCTTTTTTATGTTTCTCTACGGCAGTGATATCTTTTCTTTTTCTTTTTCTGTTGATTACGTTTTGCGCTATGCCGAATTTTTCAGCTTTAATTTGTATTTTAACGCTTCGATATAATTCTTGGATTATTTTGCCTGGTGTATTCCTAACTTTCTTTTGTAGAATACTTGCTTTTAATGTTCGAAAATAACTTTCAATAGCCGCATTGGAATGTCGAATGGGACAATATGTTACAGATAAATCTTTTTGAAGATTATTCGAGTAACGCTCTTCAAAATTCCATAGCAGACCAGTCCATAAAGGCAAATAAGCCCACCAACGGTATATAATTCGTATAATTGATCGAGAAAACATAGAATTAGCGGTATTGTTGTATTTTAATTTACTATTCAGAAGATCTTTAAGAATAGGATAACGTCGAATCGCTTCTACATTGAAAGGTGATTGATGAATAATAGGATCGTTAGAACGAAGATATTCATCTACAATTTTCAGTTGATCATCGGCTTCTGCTTCTTCAAAAATTTTTTTGCGATCTTGTAACATCGTTACACTTTCTTCATCAACATTCAATGGAAGTAAAAGCATATTTTCAAATTTTTCTTTAGCATTTTCTTCATCTGGATCACCAAATATATTGACTAATGTGCCAAGAATATCATATAATTGTTCTAGATCATTACTACATAGAATAAATGCAAATATATGTAATAAGCTTCTTCGAATTTGTTTGTCGATGCGTGCTTCACTTAAACTTCTTGCTATTGCGTGAATTACATGACAACAACATAAATGTATGAATGATAACGATCTCAATTCAATATTGTTATATTTTCCAGATATCACATTCCAGCATCTATTTAAATGAGTGACAATATTTTCACCATTGAATGAGAGAAGAATTGAATTCATCAAAGCAGCAGAAAAGTCGATGACGAAAAAAGAAGGAAGAATTAATTTTTTCTTGTAATTCGTAATAGCATGTGCCAGATTTCCCAAAAAATAACTAATACTAGGAACTGTATTGTCTGTGAGAATGGCATGTGCAAGTGGAATATTATTAATAGGATCAGATCCATGTTTGAAGAGAATCGCATAGAGTAACGGTGGACCTTGATCAGTTATTTTTTGCATTACACCACTGGTAGCATCTATATGAACGAAGGAATATTTCTTTGATCGGCAATATTGTACATAACGTTTGATTTGTGGTTCAGAAAATAAATGTGTACGAAATGGTATCTCGCCGACAACTTGAACATAGCCTGAAGGAACAAAAGGAAAAAAATCAATTGATAATGATATTTTATTCCTATAGAATCAACTCACCTTGGGTATCAATCGATTCAGTATCCGCTGAACGATAAGTAAAATAAATAACTCGGCATTCTCGAAACATATCTTCATCAAATCGATGTTTTTTTCGATAGTCGGCTCCTGCTTTTTTTATTACACCGACTGTTTCACATCCTGTCAAATTGCCTACAGCAAGTAACTCTTCGTTAGCGGCTTCTACACGCTCACGAAACACTGCTGTGGGACCGATAGCATTCGCACGTTCACCTAAAATAAACCGTTTATAATAATATAGCATTCAAAGATAAGTGTTAAATGTTCATACCAATTAGGTAACGTTCTTCTCCACGAAGTTGACAAGCCATGGTCTCAACATCAGGATTGTGATTTTCGTCACCGTAGATTCGAACACGAAACATAGGTGATGTATCAATATCTACTTCATTCTGCAATATAGTGCGATAATATCTATTGCATTCCGAATTACTGCAAACAGTATCAAACCAGAAATAGCGGCATGATCGTTTTCTTTTTCCTTTTTTTACATGTTTATCCGTGAATCTTAATGAACATTTAATTCCACATGATTCTATTTTTTTTCTGAAAAATGAAATCCAATCTTCTTTCAAACATTGTCGTGTTTTACTAAACACGATCTTCCATTCAGCGGGAGTTAAAATAAAAGATGTTTCACCAACTAATACACGTTTGGTATTATTTTTGACACTTTCGGATTGTTTAGCACGGGTATGAATAGGTTCGGGAAGTGGTAGTGAGGGATCTGGATGTAAGCTTGCGTGATTAATTTTTGAAATCGATTTGTTTTTAAGATCATTAATAGCATCATCATCAATGTTGTTTATATAATTATTCTTTTTTAATACTTCCTTGACACGTTCCTGGATATGATGATGACGTGTTGAATGCCAGATGTTGTATAAAGAGTGGCGTACCTTTTCGGTATGTTCTAGTTTCAATTTTGAAATAATTTCACCCCAGAGTGACACTGATAAGTCTTTATCTTTATTTAATCGCCAAGACTCTTTCTCTAGTTGATCAACACGATCATCAAGGGAAATAATAGCAGCAATTAATTGCTCATCAGTGACTTTTGACCAGATGTTATTAACTTTATCATTTGATTTAGATTTAGGCATTTTTGCACTACAACAAATATAGAGAAATTATTATTTAAAAAGATTTACCGTGTTATATAAGACAAGTCTTTCTAACTGTTATTGAATACGAGTTGATTATCAATAGATTTTTATATATAGTGAGAATTTAGAAATGACATGATCTTTTTCCTCATTTATATGTTGAAAAGGAAGACATTTTATCCAATCATCGAAATGATTCAATCTTATTCAAATTATTGATCTAATGCCGAAACAATGATGTACACAAAAACTCTCTCAACTTTCTTCCTATCATTATCATCATGATCATCATCATCTTCACAATCAACTATATCGCCTTGATCATCAAACGGAAATGATGATAATATCTTCAAAGAAACTGTTGAAAAAGCATCAACTCAATTATTGACATTGCTTGAATTCATTCCCATCAACTGATATCTCAATGATAAAAATCATAACCTCAAGATATTTTCGATCAGATATCGCTTGAGTCAAACAAAAAATGTAAAAAATTGATGGTCAATCGATAAATGAATGAGTGTAAAGATACGAGCATCAACTAAAATATAAATTGTAATTGACCGACACTGTCCCACAAGAAAATCTGCCAAGACAAATTTTTATTTTTCTTCATTTTCTCTTTTATCACAACAACGAGAAATATAAAAAGAACAAAAGAAGAAAATTACAGGAAAATACAACAATTCATTTTGATGAAATTAAAAACTAATATCAATTTTAAGTTCGATTATGATCAAATATATATAAAATCTAAAATGACAAAATGAACGAATTCAAAAAAAAAATTAACAAAAAAAATTCGAATAAAAAATCGACAACTAATAAAATTCTAAATGAAACACCTTGTGAATTGAAAACAGACAAGAATTAAAAAAATCTAAAAAAAATTATAATTCTTCTCTCATTCGAACAGCAAATTGACAATATAAAATGAAAAATATTAAAAACATCACCATTCACAGTAATCACAAATTCAAAGAAAATTTTTTATTCAATAAAAATTAGAAAAATACTTTACAACACTATTTTTATTTTTTTCGATTTTTTTCATCGTTTTTCCACATAAATCCATTTTTCCCTCCTTCGAACAATGTCCATTCAACAAAACATGACATCTTTCTCACTTTTCAAATATGATTGGTGAAACGATTCAACCAATCAATTTTTATTGTTCTCGAACTGCTCTTACATAGATGATTCATTTCATTTGATGAAGGAGATGTCCAATGAGATAAGACTTTTTCTATTGGTTGATTGCTTCAAGCCAATGAATGAACATCCAGGATGTCGATATGCACTGTTGTACGGTAATTAGTATTTTTCTCAGTAATGGCTTGATAAAAACTAGTTAATGACATGTAAAATCAATAGCTCTTATTAAGTTCTATCTGTTGGTATAACTAGTCTTGAGGAAAAAAATAAAACAAATTATGAATCGAGAAAAAAAGGATTTGGAATGGTTTTTAGGCGGTCTTTGGGCATTTTTGGGGTCAAAAAAACATCGGAATGAGAAACCAAGGTGTGAAATCGATAGAGCTCGTCGAGTTACATCTGGAATCATGTATCTCCAAGTTGGAATCGCTTTCACAGCGAATCGTCGGCAGTATTACTGGGTTTAAGGAGGATTCGGGGCGGTATATGGGCATTTTTGGGGTCAAAAAAACATCAGAATGCGAAATCAATGTGTGGAATCGATAAAGCTCGTCGAGTTACATCTGGAATCATGTATCTCCAAGTTGGAATC
>JAJEKB010013998.1:0-10327 GCA_022393335.1 Macrotrachela quadricornifera
TGGTTCGATGCGCCTTTTCCTGAGGATTCTAAATATGGCCTTGGATTGTAGTTTCTACCTTGATTTAGCGAAGAAAATAAGGAAAAAGCATTTGTCAACGCAATTTTACTAAAAAATCATATAGGAAAAGTCCTGTTTTTCTACTACCAAAAGTATTTTAAACATATCTCTATCAAAACAAAAGATAATTGGCAATATTTTTATATCAAAATGTTCAGAATTAAATGCTCTACAAATTGTGTAATATGAATATGGACGAACAAATAATATTAAATTAAGAAGGTAATCCTAATGGGTGCTCTCTCATTCAAAAAGCGCAAAAAATCACTGTTTGTTAAATATTTTTTTTGATTCGAAAACGCGATAGCTCCTGTCTAGTGCATCTTGTAGAGCAATTAATTCTCTACAAAATACTATATACGACTCTGCCTGGGAATAAAATTTTTGTGCAACTTTTTTCATTACAAAACCATACACTAAAATATTGCTAGTGAATAGAATGTATGAAAACACAATATAACTAAAAGTTTAAGAAAACCTACATATTTTATAGTCAGAATGTAGCCTGAGTGATGGGCTTTCAGAATATATATGATGATTGATACCTTATTGATATAAGTGAAAAAATCTTCTAATCATAAGAATTTATAAAAAATCAGGTTTTGGCTATTTTTCCTTTGTAGGCCACTAATTTGAAGATCTATATGTATGTGCTTATTAAAGAAATTTCACAAACTGATATGCGGGATCTTGATACCTCAATATGATCTACAAATTCTGAAAGTTTCACGTGATTCGGAGAAACTCGATGTAAACGTGGTTGAGATCCTATGGATTACCCCAGTAGAGAAACAGCATAATAGGGAGGGGGTTCGTGAAACCGTTTCTTGGGCTGTCAATATTGCTTCTCTTATTCTTTCGACAGTAGTAGTAATGAGGATTGTTTGAAAAAAATAGTTTGTCTGTCTGTGGTGAACGGAATTTGTGTGAGGGTGAAAGGTGAAAAAAACATCTTCTTAGAAAAGTCTGAAGCTGTATGCTATAGGGGTACCATTGTTCCCTCATGTGTTATACTCTGGGGGTGCCTTTGAGTGCACAAGTACTATAATATGGTGGTATCCATGGATTGGTAAGTATTATAAATATTATAACAAGGTGTTAATAAAGGATATGTTCCATCCCGAATATTAATTTTTATAAAGGATAGAGTATTTTGTTTCGCAAATTGCTATTCACGTTAATAGATTCGAACGATAGCTTATTTACTTAAATTTTTTCAACAAGTTTTTCTCCCTTCAGCACATGCGAAAAACCCTTCTATCTTTCACAGTCGAGGGTAAAGTGAGCCAAGACGGCGAACGTTACTTGTAGTTTTAATAGGAAAAAACACTGAAAAATGCTGGAATTATGCATGCATCTTTTTCGTTATCTCTATGTGGCTTAATTTTTTATGCAAAGCAGTCCATTCATTTCTCATTTTGTAGGGGTGAAGTCGTTCTTCAAAATATACAGAGAATGACCATTATTTCTCTTTCTAGTTCTTGACTTCTACATCATTTTCTGATGACATATGCAAATTTCTAGTAAAACGTACTTTTCAGAAAATGCCTTTCCTCTGTTCTTTCAAAATCTAAATGGAACATAATAAGGGTAATCTAGCACGCTCTTTCCAATGTTGTTGCTCAAATCTCTACAGAAGTTAACAATTGTGCCATACTCGATCTGTCACGGAACTTTTTGCCGCTGGGGAGTATTTTGTTATCAAGTTTTCTTCTGCAGAATCTGCTAGTATGCCACTTGTTAGATGGAATACAGGAGGTATTTGGGTCTAGGACAACTGATCACGATCATCCGATCATGGAAAAACTGATCATGACGACAACTGATCATAGACAACAGATCATAAGGGATAAGTGATCTTGAACAGTTGATCACAAAAATCGTTCGATAATTGATAATTCTCATTTATTTTCAAGCAAAAAAGAACAGAGAGAAAAGAAGAGAGATCAATTAGAAATTGAAATTGAAGGCAAAAGATTTCAGATAGACTAGAGGTTGGGTTGTCTCGAACTTTTTAACAATATTCTTGATTCTTGAAGTAGCAGCCGCATATTTCTTCTGAAAGCGGTTCTCTCGTCCAGCTAGAAAGGCCCCTTGTTTCATCAGATCTGTGATATTCCGTTTGAAGCCATCCATCGTGAACAAGCTTGTCAGATCCACGTTGACTTTTGACGAATTGGCGAGTCATATCGAGCAATGTGAATGACGACGAAAATTGTAATGGTAAATGGTAAGATAATTTAACGGATGATCGATCTATCAGATCAATACAACACTACTGCTTTATTTTCCAAACGGGCATGATATATATATGAACAAACTTAAGTAGAAATCAAGTATAATTGGAAATAAACATGATGAGAAAAGAAAAACACTTGAACACTATTACAAGAAGAGAAAGTTTGAGAAATATCTGGGTGAAGGAAAGAAAAAGATATATGGGGTTGAGGAACTTGACTGATACCCCATTTTGATGCAGCTCTATTGTAAGGATAAAACTTAGCATTAACCGGGCCATATAAGAGAGGATCCTAGATAACCTTAGATTGGCCCGAACAACATGATATTTTATACTTACAATAGTGGGTCTACGACAATTGGTCGAAAAACAATTACTCGAAATTCTCGAAAAACAAATATCGCCCTCACCCTCACTCTACCGTTTGTGTGTCTGAGTCTTGTCTATGTGTAGTGAAGCTTGTGGGACATGAAACAAACTACGTTTTTCCCGAAGACGCCACAAAATCTACAATTCGACTAATTGTTTTTCGACCAATTGTCGCGCTCCCAAATTTCGAGAGTATGGGTCTCTAAAAAAATTGCTCAACTTAGTCATGGACCCTCTCTCAACATCCAGATATATATTGGTTGTCGGAGAAACCATTGTTTTTTGTTACTAGAGTATATTAGAATTCTGCATATGGAGCAATGAATTCAATTATTTTATAATTTTTCAAGGTTTTTGCTTGTTCGTCTCCGCTACTGATATCAGTGACATGGCTTCTAATACCAACAGAACAAATTCTTACTAAACTATTGCTGGTTTATTTTTTGTTTCACAAGGTATCTGATTCATTTTTAGATTATTCGAATCGGCAGATAACTATATTCTTCGTTGTATAAAAGGCTACACGGACTGTCAAGGAAATTCTTTATAAACAAAGAAAGTTTTTACAACTTGAAAAGCCCATTCTTATCAGGAACATTAATTGCAAGAGACAGAAGAAAAGACAGCATTACCAACAAATTGTGTTTACGATCAACCAATCAATGCATTCATTACTAATAGAAAAGTAAAAAAAATCAGTAACAATAGCATATACATACACTTCGACAAATTTCTCATTATGTTTGATTAGAAACACAGAATGAGGATAGTACGATAGGAACATCCTCTGATGAGATCACGAGCATTTTATCGACGTTTATTTCGCTTCGTGCATTTGTTTCAACTGGTTTTACTCATCTTCAGTGCTATTATTATTCGTACTATTTTTGTTTATCGTCATTTTGTTCGAACATATCCATTTCCAACTGTTCCATTCTGGAAAGATAATCGAACATTGGCATATACGAGTCGACCACTTCCTTTACCGATAACAACGACAAAAAATGTCAATCTATCAAATGCAACATTAATTATTACTGCCTGTTGTCGAAATGTTGAAAAACATCTTATCGGATTTCGACATAATGCACGTTCAATTGGTGCATTGTTTGGTAACTATCGTATATATTTGAGTGAATCCGACTCAAATGATGGAACAATGAAATTTCTACAAGAATGGACTAGAAATGATTCGAAACATATCCATGTTTATACAGAAGGACAACAACGATGGCGTGTTTTTGCACGTAAGTTGAATCGTTGAAGTAAATATACGAAGAAAATTTTTTTCTTTATATATTCTTAGGTACTAAACGTCTTTCTCTGTGTCGTAATAATCTTCTTCAGTATGCTCGTCATGATTTACCTGAATTCGATTTCTATCTTGTACTCGATGTTGATGTCACTTCATCGTCAACATTTACTACAACTAATTTTCTTTCAAATTTTATCTATCCCCCATCGTCATGGGCTGTGATGACGGCTACACAAACGTCTGAATACTATGATATTTGGGCATTACGTACGTGGCCCACATTGGCATTTGATTGTTGGTATCGTATTAGACATTTGACCGGGATTTTTATTGACCAAACATTATTATATGAACGATTGATTAAAATTCATCAGGCGCCAATTCCACGTGAACATCCACTGATCGAAGTCCAATCGGCATTTGGTGGAGCGGCTATATACGCAGCTCGATATTTAAGTGTTGAATGTGTATACGATGGATGGGCTGAGCATGGATGGTGGTGGTATCGAGAACAATGTGAACATGTGTCATTCAATCAATGTGTTAGACGACAAGCAGGAGGAGGAAAATTTTTTATCAATCCAAAGTTCCAGATTTATTAAAATCTAGTCAATATTAGGAATTGATTTAGAAAAAAACCTTATATATTCTGAGTTGGAACATTAGTAGCTTTGTTATCAATCCGAAATGGAATTCTGTTAGAAAAACTGATCAAATTTTTTTGAGACTCGTGTAACTCATAAACAAAAGCACAAAATCAAAAATGCTATGCGCCTAAATGATGTCCATGAGTAAAATCTCATAATTAAGAAAAAACATCTTTAATTTTTATATTGGCTTACGAGGGAACATTGCCAGGTGTCTCCCTCCGATTTCAATGACTTTTTGTCCACAGATACTCCATAGTGTCCTAGTCAACACCCTAAAAGGGTTCGGGTTCCTGTTGAGATATGGTGAAGTTATTGGATTTCCAATGTGTCTTTTTGTAAAAGATCGCTGTGGGGGACCTCAGGTACGAAAAAATCGCATTCTAAAATTTTGGTCTGAAACTCCACATATACAAAGGTCTTAACTAGACTAGCTTGTGTAATAAAATTTAGAAGTTTTGAACAAAGACTCGTCGAGATATGGAACTTTCAAATTTTAAGTGCTTCGATATAGATAGTGTGTATAACAGGCATTTTTTGAAAGCTTCGTATCTCGACGAGTCTTTGTTCAAAACTTCTAAATTTTTCTACACAAGCTAGTCTAGTTAAGAACTTTGTATGTGCGGGGTTTCAGACCAAAACTTCAGAATACGATTTTTTCGTACATGAGGTCCCCCACAGCGATCTTTTACAAAAAGACACATTGGAAATCCAATAACTTCACCATATCTCAACAGGAACCCGAACCCTTTTAGGGTTTTGACTAGGACACTATGGAGTATCTGTGGACAAAAATTCATTGAAATCGGAGGGGAGCACCTAGCAATGTTCCCTCGTTAGTCGCCATTAAAAATGTTGCTTATAGTAGTAGTATAATGCTTTTATTATGTGCAAACAGAACAAACTAGAGAACACTTGCTATGAGCGAACATCGCTCCTATAGCGAGAAAAAAAACCATTTTAGACCAAAATTTGATGGAAGCAAGATGAAGAGAAAAGATTGAAGCATATGATTCTTCAATACTTGAAGCTCTTACGCAAGGAAGACATAAAAGAAGAATACATAGAAAGGAAACGAGAAGAAACAAAAGAAAAAGCGTAAGTTAACATCGATCAAGATATGAGTAGTGCGGACAGAGAATCAAAATGGAAATTTTTCACGAGTGATAACAGTGTGTGATCGAAAAGTGACAAACGACCTTCTGTCAACAGTTTACAAATGTTCTTACGAATTCTGCCTCCTGCAAAGATTTTTCTTCTTTCAGTTGACAGCTCTGTGTTTGAAAGATATTCTTGTAGATATAAAATTGACAATTTATGTTGTAAAAAATCCTCAACAATACTTGGATTTGTTCTAAGTATTGCGCCGATTAATTTGTCCCAATGCTTGTTCACTAATTTGTGGATGAATTTGAACTTACGAGGGAACCTTCTCAAGTGTCACCTTCTGTTTGGACTCATATTTTGCCTATAGGTAGGACTCATAGCGTAGACAAGAACCCTAAAAGGGTTCGTTCCCAAAGCCTGCTGTTGTTGAGATACTGCGTTTTTAAGGTACTGGAACAACTCACTGCCGTGGCCCCCCTCAGGGACATCAAAAAAAACCATTTTCGAATTTCAACTTGAAACTTTGTATAGAGAGAGGTCTCAATGAGAGTTGTTAATTGCGAAAGTTTCAGTTTTCCTGAATGCTTTTAATGGCAAATAAGAACATCAAAACTAGTCCCTACCAGTGACAATAGGTTACCAAAGCTGTATCTTAAGATAGGAACAAGGAATAGGTCTGAAACTTTCACAATAAACGACTCTCATTGAGACCTCTCTCTATACAAAGTTTCAAGTTGAAATTCGAAAATGGGTTTTTTTGATGTCCCTGAGGGGGGCCACGGCAGTGAGTTATTCCAGTACCTTAAAAACGCAGTATCTCAACAACAACAGGCTTTGGGAACGAACCCTTTTAGGGTTCTTGTCTACGCTATGAGTCCTACCTATAGGCAAAATATGAGTCCAAACAGAAGGTGACACTTGAGAAGGTTCCCTCGTTAGGTAGGTTTTCGATTTCTACATTTCCTCCGTCATACCAATGATGATTTGTTCTGAATATTTTACGATTTAAGCCTTCGAGCTATTTCTGTTTTGTAGCTGTTAGGATAGGATAGATATTTAGTAGTGATTGAAAATAAGGTTTCATGAATGCATTGTACAGTCGATAATTGACTTGTTCACTCGTCATGCGGCTGGAAGCTAATCGTTTGAATACATTCATATTGATAAGAATTTTTGAAATAATGTAATCAATATGAACTGCGAACGATAATTTAGTATTTAGTATTGTATCAAGATATTTAAATTTCTTCACGTGCTTAATTTGGTACCCTTCACATATAATAACTGAGATGTATGACGTAACTCGACAATGGAAAAGAATGCAATGCGTTTCTATCAAAATTGATTGGTTGTTTCCACTTGTTGGAATGGTTGATTAGACGAAGAAGAACGTGTTTTATTTGATCCCTTAATGTGCTTATCATATTCAATGAAGACATTGATGACGATGGTAAGAATAAAATTGAAAGATCATCATCAAAAAGATGTTTCGAATGAATAGTTGATAATGCATCGAGAATATCATGATGATATATTATGAATAGTACTGGTCCGATACAGCTATCTTGAGGCACACCTTCTGAGAAATTGAACTTAGCTGACAACGTATTCTTGATGTCGATATATGCTTTTCTACCGATTAAATAGTGACGAAGTCAGGCGATTAACTGCACTGGACAATGAAAATTGATTAGTTGTAGCCATAGCCCATTGAACCAAAGCTGATCGAAAACTGAGTGATAATCTACGAAAAGCGCAGCAGCTGCCGCGTTCATTGATAAACTTTGTCCTATTTGATCTATAATGGCAATTAAGCAAACAGTCATGTTGTGACCGGGACGAAACCCATTTTTCTCTTCCGGGAGAATATTTTGCTTATGAATCCATTGGCGAAAATGTATCAAAGAATAGTTTTCGAATAGTTTGGAAAAGCACGGTAGCAATGAGATAGGTCTTGTTTCCTCAACAGGAATAATCTTGGATTTTGTTTTCGATAAAAGAATCATTTTGGCAACATGCCAATGCGACTGTGATTGTAATGTACTTGCAAAATTGTTCAAACATGAAAGGATTATCGAGATATGATTTGGAGGAAGTAATTTTATTATTTGATTTGATACACCGTTTGTGCTTGTCGAGTTTTTGTTTTTCAGGGAGGCAATTGATCGACGAAGGTAATGGTATGTTAATAGGCATAGGCGGTTTATTCGTCAAATCTTCTTCGATTTCAATATCAACATTTTTAGCTTCAATTTCAATTTCCGACTGCGTATATTGATGACTGGAAAATTGTTCTTCATAATGCGTTCTGGCAATAGTGCCCATATCCACTGGTGAAGAAACGATGTTGTTGTTAGTAAGAAAACCTTCAATTAGTGCAGCTCTGGAGTTGAAATGTCGTTTAGCGTTTTTCCAGAAGGCTGTTGCATCACAATCGTTTAACAAATTACAATAATTCAACCAAGACTTCCTTTTGTGGAGAAATAACTACATGTGTACCAACTTTGTCAGATCACGTAAACGATAGCAAAGTAGATATGACTAGTTTGACGAAATAACTTGAGATGACGACGCTATTAGTTGATCAAAATGACTATATGTTGAGGTAAAGATGGTTGCATTGTTTTGTGAAGAGTGATGAAGGTAAGTCGTGAAATACACAATGAGAGAAAACGTTCATATAATGAGAAAAATGCTGCTGAGTGTGATATTGAAGCAGCCAACGATTCCCAGTACGTTCCTGTGAACGTGAGAAAAATTTCGAAAAGGTTCCAATAAGTACGCATGATGGGATAACTATGATGAATGAAGAGCATTTTAAATGGCGCCTGGCATAGAATAGGATGGTGATCATTACCAATGGTCGGAAGAACTGTGAAGGGCGTTGACGACATGTACGAGGGTGTGATAATGAGGTCGGTTGTTGTATTGGAACGAGTTGAAGCGAGTACGAATTTTGTTAATGATTTCCAATGATGAATGTATTGGTGATGATGACAACCAATTGAATAACGAGCGTCCTTTTTGATTTTCAATTGAATTTCACCAGAAACTATGTTTGACATTGAAGTCAGCAGTAAAAATAGAATTTGGATTCTGCTCAAGTTACTGATCAAAAATATCGAGAGGAATTGGTTCGGTGGGTGGCGAATGACATGTAATTAGTTCAAATCTTTGTGAATCAGTATCTAATTCCAATACAATTAAGTTCCATATATTGTCGAATTTATCTACTCGTTGAGAGCATATTGATTTGCGTACCGCTATCTGGACACCACCGAACATGTTTATTCCTTTTTTAGAGAATACATTAAAGATGGAAACCTGAGAAGTAAAGCGTTTAATGGAATTTTCATCATGATGGGTAACCTTCAAAATAACGATTGGAAGCGAAACAGGATCAATTAGTAAATGAAAGTACAACAGCGGCTTTGTATAGCATTTTTCGAAGTTTTTAATAAAACACAATAATTCGACGTTTCGATGCTCTATGTCATCATTATCAAGAATTTATTAAGTTCTTTTAAAATTATACATAGAAAGAGAAACGAAACGACATATAGATGAAGAAAGACAGAAAGAAGAAAAAGAAGGAATAATAACAGAAAAGAAAGAAAAGATATATGTGTATACAATGTTATACCAACATATGATTAAAGTTCAATTAATGACCATAGTTAAGTAACAGGGTTCTATGTAAACCATCAGGAAATACCAATAATGGCACTGAATGAGTGATTTTGTTGAGCTCTGGTTCATAAGCTTTGATCATTAACGATTCTTTAATTAACAACCGATAATACTGACTCTCTTCACCTATAACTTGAAAATTACTCCAGTCCATATGATGACCTGTTTCATGTTCATGTTGAGTAATAGATGAGAGGTAAGTCTTACTATTATCGTTGTCTTTTATTGTTGTTGATGTTGTTGTCGTTGTTGCTGCTGCTGCTCTTTTGTTGTTGTTTTTTATTCATGACGATCTTCTTAGTTCAATAGTATTGCTATTATTGACTGGATCATCACTTACATGATGCTGTTCAAATGTTGTTTTTGGTGCACCATGTTCAAACAGTCTTCGTGCAGCTTGTCGTTCTGTCTTGCCAATATATGAAGAAACACAGTCGGTACATTTGATGTAATATACTACATTGGACTTATATGTTTAGCAATTGGATCCTTGGTTTGGAAAAATACCTGTGTTGAAGATGTCGGCTTGTTGAAGAAAATAATGTCGAGATCAGGCCGTAATTTATTCGAAAGGTGTTTAATCCTTTTCTTCAATTATAATGTTGAAGTTTGAATATATGGTAATTCGAGATACATTTTCTGTTTATCACATCCAATTAGTGGTTCATTTAACTTTTCATTATCATTTAGGTGATATTTACTTAATTTAATACTAATAATAGTGTCAATAAAATTTGGTTGATAACCATTTTTTAAACCTATTGTTCGTATCTTATTAAGTTCATCACCTAATAATGCATAAGTTGAACAAATAATGAGTGCACGATTAACCATACTAACAATGCTGGCTTTCTTATATTCAATAGGAACATAAGAATTCCAATTAATTATTAGACCAGTGAATGTTGGTTTTCGATAGATTGTTATCTCGAGATGTTGTCCATTAGAAGATCTAATAAC
>JAJEKB010014007.1:0-11050 GCA_022393335.1 Macrotrachela quadricornifera
TTATTTTTTTCTAATATCATAATTTTATAAAATCAAAAGAAAACATTTATATAAGTAAAATTATCTCTTGTCTAAAGAAGTTTTTTAAACTTTTATTTTCTAACTACGAGGGTATGACATAATTTTTTTTTTTTGGTATCACAAAAAATTAAAAATTGAAAAGCTCGATCACCAAATAAGCAGTACCTAATAAAAAGTCAAGAAATATAAAAAAAGCATGTGTCAATTATATTTAACCAAAAATTCGTTTCCAAAATGGAGTATTTTTTCCTTGTGTACTTCCATCAGTTGTTTTAAAATCTACACCTAATTCTAATAATTTTCCAAAAGCGTCTGCAAAATCTTTAGCAAATTTATCTCCATCTTTTGCATATTGGACAGCATATTTTCGAAATTCAGGATCTTCAATTATAGCCATATCAGCTGGTAACATTATTATTGATTTTGTTTTAGCATCTTCAAAAATTTTTGGACCATTCCAACGACGTACTTGCCATTTTTCTTCTAATAAAAGACGAAAAAATTCATTAGAAAATGTTGTTGGTGCAAATGTCCATGGTCCATCATAACCACTTCGATCTTTATGACATCGTCCTAATGAATGAGCACCAATTAATGCAACTATTTCTTGATCATTAAAACCCATTCGATAAAATATATCTCGAATATGTTGAGCACCTTGTGCAGCATCTGGTAATCGACCATCAGCTGGAGATTTTTTTCCATCTTTATGATCATTTCGACCTGGTCGCCATTTTATTACTGGACCACCCATTTCTTCAACTGCAACAACAGCAGCTAATGTATATAAATCAGCATAAGTTAAACCTGGATGTGCACGATAAACACCTTCTAAACGTTCGCGAGCCACTTGTAAACCTAAAAAAAGAATCAAAAAATAATTCTGTATATATCAATCAAAAAAAAAAAAGTTTACCTTTATTTGCACCCCAACTACTTTCTGGTTCAAATCGCATACATCCACCATTTGAACCACCAGTTGCATCAATATGTGAATAAGTACCACTAGCATGCCAACCTAATCGTACAAATATAGGACCATAACTTCCATCATCATAATCATTATCATCAAGTAAAGCAGCAATTGATTTTCGTACTTCATTATAATCAACTTTCGATGGCGTTGCTAATTTATTATCAGCTGGTGTAGTTGATGCATGTAAAACAAATGCAATACCACCTGATAAAGCAACAGCAGCTACTCCAGTACTTGTTGCTCTACCAAAATTCCATCGTGCTCGTGACCATTGATATTGTTGTCGACCACTATTACGTGCTTGACTTGTTAGTGATCGACGAGCAAAAGTACCAATTACTAAACGACTTACAGGACGAGAAAACATCGTTTATAACAAGTAACCGATAAGAGAGCCAACGAAGGTCGAAAATGGTCGTTATTTCTACTTGAGTCCTTGTTTATCTTTTAATATAAAAATGATATTTTTTCATTGGTTCTCATGTTTTTCACCTATTATAAAGAATGAAAATAAAAGAGGGCGCTGTACAAATGTATATGTTTGAATTAAAAAGAGAATAGAGGATATTGTATTAATACATGTCTGACATACTTTATTGTCTATGTACTATTTACGATAAATAACTTGAATATTTGTTATTAGTCAAAATAAACCACAAATAAGACGTGTGAATATTGTGGTTGGTTATTCTAATGTCAATATTAAAGGTCAAAATGAAACTAAAACCAACAAATCTCTTGTTATTATAAATATATTGTTCATCAGTTTTTCATAAATAATTTTCATATAAAAACAAAGACCTATTGAAAATGAAAGACGAAAATATATACTTGTTTTTGTGTCACTCAATGCATTTGAAACAATTTTTTTATTAAGGTTTTTAAAAAATAAACACTTGACAAGCTGCAAAACAAATCTGAATAATAGAACAAACATGTATTTTGAATATTAGACAAATGTGATTAAATTGAATGAGAATTTACATATTAAAAGCTTTTCACAAACATCTAAGTCAAATGTCATCTAATAGTCAATAATCTGTTGTACAGGGTTGAAAATAATATTTTGATACGAGAAGTACTGCTACAATTTCAAATAGAGTAAATAATGAATTTTATACCAAATGAAATTTTGTTGAAAACGGAATTTATTGGTACTAAATAGCAACAGTTGTCGAAACTTTTTAATATCGAAGAAAAGCACTCGAATTTTCAATAAAATGATCTTCTTTTTATTGTTTTTACTATTATATACGCTTCAAAATATACTCATCAGATGTAGCATGAAAAACTGCGTCTATAATGAATTTATTTCGAAGCGCATGTAATAGTAAAAACAATGAAAAAAGGGGTAATTTTATCGAAAATTCGAGTGCTCTTCTTCGATATTAAAACATGCGTTTTTAAAAATTTTTAATATATACAGTTTATTTAGTACCAATAAATCCCGTTTTCGACAAGTTTTCATTTGGTATAAAATTCATTATCTATAAGACAAAAATCGATAAAAATACTATTTTTCCTTACTTTTGAGCTACTCTGTATATGTACTTATATAAAGAAAACGCAGACATGAATGAGCTTTTCATATTTGCTTCATATTAAATTTTATTGAAGTTCTTATTTCATAAACAGTGCAGATCTCTCGTCGTAGCCTTCAATATTGTTGTGGAGACATTATCAATGATTGAATTTTAATATTCTATGAGAAGATACTAATATGTTCCAAAGAAAGCTTTCTTGTTGCCTTCAATAAATGTGAAAGATCATGTGTTCATAAAATTAGAACCATTAGTTTTCTGATCATCGGTTAGATGTACTCATACTATATTACTAAAGAACTTCTAACTTTTGTTTAGCACTAGAATGGAACACTGAAGCCCAAACAATGATCGACAATGAAATCGATCATAAGAGACATCATTCTATAAAAAGAAAAAACTCGTTTTCATATTATAAAGTTTTAGTAAAGATGTTTTACCATTAATTTATCATTTACTTAGATTTGTATGAAAGCATTTTGTTCTTACTCTACTAACCGATGTTTCTAATAAGACTTTATTTTCTAGACAAGCTTTATTCCCATTGTTTGAATGCCATAACTGGACAAATATGATTTATAATTCATATAAATTCAGATAATTATTGATTGTATTCCTCTCATAATTTTTATTCAAAAACAGAATTTCCACATGTTTCATTACTCTTTTTTTTTTAATATATTTCCAAATAGTCAGATGGAACTAGAAAACTATGAAGAAAATACTTAGAGATGGATTTGTATGATAGTTTAAAATGATTAAATAAGATAAAGAGAACAAAAGCAATTTCCATAGTTCAATGTTGTTCAAGATTATTAACATTGAATTTTTTGCAGTTATAAACATTATATTTCAGCAAAAGAATAAATTTTAAAAATTCATAATAAGTGAGAAATATTGATGGAATTAAAAAGATAAGTTAATGAAAGATTACGAAAAATTCAATAAAATATTTCTGATTATTTTCAAGAAATTGAAAAATATTGAAATACTTTATTCTTTGATGGATGTTAACCAGTAACTCGATCACATTGTATTTGATCCTGTTTATACTGATCAAATAACATTAATGAAATAAAACTCATCAACTGATCTTATATCTTCGTTAGCCAATATATTAATTGATAGATTATATTCACGAATACTATGACAAGTTCATCAGTAAATCAAATGTATCACTCAAATTTAAAACATTATCTATGAAATGTATTCTTCTTGCTGATAATAACTATCCTAATTTATGACATCTCTATACTTTTATTACGAATAAAGAAACTAATATATAACTATTTACTAATAAAATATTTGACTTTGACTATCATAATTATCAAGATACACATAAACATTCAATATTCATACAACTTTTTTAGATTAATGATAAAAGTTGAGATAGAAATGCATAAACAAAGTTAGAATTCACCAATAAACATGTTTCTGAATATTTTGTCTAAATTTAGCAAACTTCATTATTTTAAATTTTATTCATCAATACCTATTGAAATTAGATAATTATTGTTTGGTAATTAATCTCCCATGTTTTCTTGTTCAATTCTATTAGAAATACATATGAATGCGTATTATTTTGATGAGTGTCTTTATCTATTCAATGATCACTTAAGCCAACTATGCATATTGTTTGTTACCATCTTTCATATTCTTCCTCTCCAATCAATTATTATCAACAATGTAAATTATTTGGCAAGAAAAACAAAGTACTCATTATTAAAAAAAAATAAATTTTAATCTATTCACTAAATAATCACATAATCCATTGCTCTAGGAAAAATTAGCTAATCTTAAATAATTTTCGCTGATTTGTACTAGTGACACATTTTCTTACGATAGTGTCATTGTGGCATATATCTTGTATTTTCTGTATAAACAAGTCAAATTTCCTATCCTATAATATATCGTTTAAAAAGATTCAAAAATAATAAAGAGAGAGAGAAAAAATCATGCTATTTTTTTGGCTATCATTTAATAGGTCAGTAAAATAATTGAAATGGTCAGTACCTTTACTAGTGACGATTGCTAATAAAACAATGATTCTATTGTATGTAATCATCAGTAAAAAGTCAAAAGTTGTACGGTTCTTATTCTTCATCAACACTACAAATTCTCCCATCATTATACTAGTCTTTAGCTTCACTTAATGAATAAAGATTTTGGCATTATTTGCATGATACAACAGATGAAGGGTTGTAATACGATGATGTCCGCCTGCCGGGGATGTGGTAGCATCCACAGGGTCTCATCGCTGCATCGCAGTAATGAGAGGCGCCCCTGGGCTACCGGTAGCCACCCTGTCTTGTTTCTAGGCTAGCCCCCTATTAACTGGACGATTAAATTTACTGGCTAACGAAAATGATCAGAGAAAGTGCATAAACGCACTCAAAACTACTTTCTTTGATGGATGGAATGTACGTTCGTGCTTTCAGCAAGTCAAGAGAGAAATCATTATCAAGCAATTACAAAAACACCGAATTCAAATCGCAGCTTTAAGTGAAACTTCAATGTACGACTCTGGTATTATACAAAACAAAATTCACATATAGTGTCAAGAGAATGTGCTGAAAACGGTGGGTGCAAATACTTCGTGCAATATGATGAGTGCAATCGAAACCTCTCCCCTGTGGACTGAAGGTTATATCCGGAGAACTGGTTCAAGTATTGGTATTCAACGACGAACCAACTGGAAATCCACTAAAAGAACTTTTCTATTTTTTTTCCTTGTGTGTATCTATTTTCTTGTTATAATTTTACTGTACTTTTTTGATCATCACCCCACACCGAAAGGTAAGGGTAATAAGTCTAAAAAAAAAAAAATACGATGATGTTCACAATGTCAGATTATGTTGTTTCAGGTATAAAACTATAATAATGAGGATAATAGAAACTATAACATTTTACTGATAATTACATACAATAGAACCATTGTTTTATTAGCAATCGTCACTAGTTAAGGTACTGACCATTTATACAGCTTTTACTGACCACTTATTATATTACCTTCTTTTTTTTTTATTATATTCGTTCATCGCCAAATCATACAATTGAAAAGAATATCATTGTTTTCATTGACGACGACGTCGGTCAATCAAAAATCCACGAATATAACGCATATACATATATATATAGTCTTAGAAAAGTACATATTGTATATGCAAATAAATATGAAAGAGTTTTTGGTACAGTTAGATAATTTACCGGATGAAATTCTTATGTATATATTTAAAAAATTGTACAATCATGAAGTACTTTATTCTTTAATGGGTGTCAATCAACGAATCAATAGAATTGCACATGATAGAATGTTTACTCATCATTTACATTTATTAGAATATTATCGAATCGATGATTCTTTCCTTCCATTATCCGATTCAATACTTAATCGATTTTGTTCAACAATTTTACCTGAAATTGGATATCAAATTGAAACTCTTTATCTTGAAGGAACATCAATAGAACGTGTTCTTCATGCTACAAATTATTCTAATTTAAATAATCTTGGTTTATGTGATATTGATGACAAACTATTTATGTCTTTATTTTCTGGTAGGAGACTTACTTTAATTAATTATTGGAAAACAAAATTATTTCTTTCGATTATACAATTAATAGAATTAAATATTTACTATATAAAATATATTCTTTATTGATACATCATTATAAGAAAAAGAATTTAATCGTTCCTCTTTTGTATGAAGAAAAACAAAGATATGAATAATAAATTTGATTGAAATTTTTCAAGATTAATAGAGATAATATAGAAAATCTTGAAGAAAATTAATAATATAAATGAGTGAGATAGAAAACAACATTCATCATATATACAATGTATAATCCATAAGAGAATTGAAAAAATCACATTTATAAAATGAAAATGTTCATCTTAGATAATTTTATCAAATGAACAGAAAGAGGTATGAGATATATTTTTATTCTTAACTTTAAAACTTTATTTAGGATACAAATCCTCTAATTCATGTACTTAACAATCAAATTTCATCACTCTTTATCAAAATTTTTAATAAAGAAAACAATCCGTTTATAAAGAAAAATATCCATGGAACTTTATTTACTAAAATTTGGACTATATTTACTAATTTACGATGCTTAAAATTCAATCCATCTTCATCTTTTCACGATGATGTATTTATTAGAATTATTCTACCTGAAATTGTTATTTCTTCAACTTTATTACAATTACATGTGAACGTATGTGATATGATGGATTGTCTTGAGATACTTGATGGACGTTTTGAACAACTTCGTATACTTTATATTAACATTTCTTTTATTATGGATTTGGTTGCCAACAGAGAACGAAATGTAAGTTTATTTTTATTATATTTTGTTTGTTTAAATGAGTTCATATTTGATTTCATTTTCAGAAAAACGTATTACCAAATTTGCGAATTTTTTCTTTATGTTGTGATCGTATAACGTATTTAGATGATTCTAATGGATCAGTTGTGGCACTTCTACGTCGAATGATAAATTTAGAAGAACTTGATTTAAATATTACAGTTCATTGTAAAGAAAAATTTATTGATGATGATATATTGAAGAAACATTTAAACATTTTTCTAATAATCAAATAACTATTTGTATTGATCAATTGCAAGGATATAATCAATGTCATATTTATTCAAATCCATATCAATGGAAAATATACGATAATATAACAAATAATTTTCAACATGGATTATTTACTAGTGTTACTCAAGTATTATTACGTGATGAACATCCATTTGAATATGAATTTTTTGTTCGAATTTCAAAATCATTTCCATTTATAAAACAATTAACAATAATGAATCAAAAAGCACAAAAAATAAAATTAAATAATGATAATAAAATATTATCAATTATTGAATATCCTTATCTTACTCGACTGGATCTTATGCGTACTCACAATGATTATATTGAACTATTTTTATTTAATATGAAAATGTCTTTACCAAATAATCTTCATCTTCGTGTTGATTATGAGTCATTAGAAAGAGTGACATACTGTTTTACAAGATATATGACAAAAAATAATTGTACAAAATTTGCTGCTCTATATTTTGGTCTAGTGGATCAAATAGATGAATATCATATCAAAAACTATTTTCCTTTTGCATGTATTCATCGTACTTTTGGTTTTTAAATTATCTAAATAAAATAGATTCATTTATATGGAATGAAATAATTTAAAACGAGAAAAGAGAATCAATAATAAAGATAACAATTTTAAAGGGAAATCAAACAATATGTAGTCTTGTTCCATTCAAAATTAACTGTACAACTGATCAAATGAGTTTGTATACAAGAGATATTTCATCAATATATGTAGTTTATCTATAAAAGTATTTTATCAGATCAATTGTTTGTATCTGTCAATTAAAATTGTTCATACAAGAAGAATAGAAAAAAAATAAGATCTTCAAAGATTTTTCTTTTTAATGTTCTATATATAAAATGCTTTGTCTGATTTTGATGGGCAATTTCTATTTATTTTTTTCATTAGTCAAAATAAATAGCATGTATAATACAGAATAATATCATATCAATTATTTGAACATTTAGCTATGATAAATATGGTGACAAATTAAATATTTTAAAATCTAGACTAAGTTTTAATTTCATGAAAAGATCTTGTTCACAAAAATTTTCAATAGTTTTGTTAAACAATAAGCAAAGAAAAAACAAATTTTTGCCAATTGATAATATAAATGTTTTTTATCTAACTTTTTATAAATGAAATATTTTAAATAAAATAGAAAATATATGAACACATAGAATATCGATCTCAAGACCTTCAGTTTACATACCAATAAGTTTACCTAGCTAGATGTGCCACATCATTCTATATTATTTCAATGTTCAATATCCTAATATCTGACTTTAATGTAAACTTTTATTTGAATTTTATGCAGATAGAAATTCTTTTTTTTTTCTAAATTCTGGAAATTCAATATCATTTTACCCATTTATTTTAATCAGCCAAATTTTAATTATTGCATTGAATAATAGATCTAGAAAAATTAGCTTTCTATCTCAATATTGAGTATCACAAAATATTTATCAACAATACGAATTTAAAAAAAATATATTAGGAGTTGTGTAACTTGCTTGAATGAATTTATATTTCAAATTCGGTGAATGATCCGTATTGGCGATGAAATAAAGAAATTCATCGTAGCTTTACAATTTTTCGAAGACTATGAAGCCATTCCTTTTTCGGATCGGATCGGACCTTAACGGACGGTATATCTTTTGCATTAACTGAATGATCGCTTCATGTTACAAAAAGTCTTTTACGTCAGTCTAATGCAAATATACACTGTCAAATCTGTAATTTTTCAAGTTTTTAATAAAACAGTTTTTGTTTTAGCCTATTATGTTTTGGGTGCTAATATTAAGCAGGAAGGAAGATTTTCTTCAATACGATTTGACTAAAAATTCAGAAAAATTAATACTGATCTTTATTTAACAATATCTTGTCTAGCTTTTTTTTCAATGCCGATATGATTCTTTTATAGATATTAAGTTAGATCTATCTTTTATTTAAAACAACTAGTTGACACAACTAAACATGTCTCAAACCATCGAACGGAGGCTACTCGAGAGTAATAGCTATACTAAGATAAAAAAAGTAGAATTTTTCATATTAACATTTATGAACAAGGTTTATTGACGCATAAATATTTTCACAATTATATGGCAGCAGTCGCTGACACGATCTTGGAAACAAAACGTATTTTTTCCGATATTTTTTTATGAAAGCACAAAATAGAAAGTACTAGCTATTGAGATTCTATGATGAGTGGCTCAAAATTTTAAGGTGGAAAACTTATTGAGTATAAATCGATGCCATTTTCGAATGTCTGAAAACCATCGTATGACTAAAAAGATTTACTCAACGAACTTTGAGGCTATTATTCTGTGATGAAAATATTAGTGAATATATAGAGCTGAGATTTTAGCAATAGTTGAAAACTTAAAAATTTATATTTCCTCATAGCCAAAATCATGAAAATCGTTAAAAATGAGCAAAATAGACAATTGAAATTTGTTAAGCATTTCCGTTTCTTAAGGATTTAATTATAACTAATTCAGAGTCTTAAAATTTAAAAAAAACTAGCAACAAAAATCAAATAATAACGATCAAAAATTTTCTATTATTAAATACTCTCATCTAACTAATCTTCTTCTTCTAAATGTTCATGATAATTATATTCAATTGATAATTGATTCTGATTAACTGTAATATATGATATAAAATCTCACAAAGGATACAACATGAAAGAATTATTCAAAAGTTAAAGGATTTACTCTTTAGTATTTTTATTTTATATATAATCAAATAAAAAAATGAGTCTAATAATGGAATCTTTTGTACTGATAATCGAGTTCGTCGACCATCTTGGGCTCAAATTATCAATCTTACCGCCAAACTACCTAATTTAAAATATTACGTGTTCATAACGTGCCAAGAGCGAGTTACTTATATTTCAAGGTGTGTGAAATTTCCGTATAAAATTGAATCAGATAAGGCGTTCTCAACTATTATTAGGACAAAACATGGTGTTATTCGAGCCACATGAAACAGAATTCATATAAATCTCCTAATTGGCTCGAATGACACCAAGTTCTACCCTCACAGTAATAGAAACCGCATTACCTGATTCAGTTTAATACCTAAATTTCATATATGTTGAAATTCAAATAACTTACTCTCGGCACGCTATGGGCACGTCATATTTTAAATTTGGTAATTTGAGCTGAAGATGACCGCTCAATTCAATTATCTATACAAAAAGTTCCATTATAAGATACATCATCAGATGTATTTTGTTATATGACATATACAATAGCATATCACAGGGAATTTTTAATCTCTTCATGTAGGAACGATTATATTAGAAACACTATGAAATTCTTAAAAAGTAAAACAAAGCTCATTCATTTTTTATGTATTACACGTGCTTTGGTAATTTAAAGTAATAACACAATCGTATTTTGCCTTTGCATGTTCTTAAAAATACCAAATAATTCTACTAAAGGTCAATGCATAATAAATGGAGCACAAAATTATTTGTATTACTTCTATACTCTAAAATAAATTAATCGTTGAAGTAAATCACTTTTTATTGGTAAATAATGTTCCAAATCTTCCGTTATCTTTATTGTGAAAAACTTGAAGCTGAAAATACTACTATTTTAATGAAGAACATTATTTATAATAGATTTATTGTATAATGAATCAAACAATAGAATATTACCCGTAACTATTTCACTTTCATATACATTATAGTTGTGAACATTAAACTTTATTTAAGATTTATTATTTTTCTATTGAATTTTTAATCCTATTAGTTGTATCAATTTTGGTGAGCGGAGATGGATGCGTTAGTATAACTGCGACATGCTCAGCCCAATATTGACACCAAAAACATAATAAATTAGCTGTTTGAATACGAATCTCATTTGATGTAACAATGTAAATATAAAAATCAGTACA
>JAJEKB010014028.1:0-11159 GCA_022393335.1 Macrotrachela quadricornifera
CGCATCATTGAGACGTTTTAATCAAACTCGAGTAGGATTTGTATCAAAAAGATTAAATAATTCAGAAAGTCAGCGAGTATGTTCAATTAATAAATTCATTTTTCTGATATTTTTATATATGTAATTAATTCATTATATATAGCCAGTATTATCATACGATGAAAAACAATCTTCGTATGGTAAGCAATGGCAACAATCAGAGCCATCAACGTCAATCATTGGATCAGGAAAAATTAAAGTAATGTCAACGTCTGACAATACTTTTAGTCCACCACATGAAACGATACCGATTGCAACTAAATCACCTGATACGAAAGTAAAAAATCGTATACCGGCACTTATTTCAACTGAATCTCTTTCTGTGTCTCTTGAAAATGATAATCAACAAGGAGAAATGAAAAAAAACCATCGATTTCAATTTAGGTTTGAATTATTAAACGTATTTATGTTATAACTTAATAGTTTTATTCCTTTTCGTAGGCATTTGTCATGTAGAAAAAGATTGATCATATTAGCAATTATTGCTGGAATTTTACTCATATGTTGTGCAGTCATTCTGACGCCTATACTCATACTTCGTCAGAAAACAGATTCATCTCGTAAGCCTGACTATAATGTGTTGTTTCTAAAAGAATACATTCTTATTCATTAGTAAGTTCATTTACAAATACAACTGTTTCAATGTGTTCTCGTTCCACTTGTATGGGTCTAGAAACACCATTGCAAACATCAATGACTACTTTACTCTATGCATTCGATGGAAATTTATACGATTCAACTGGATTATCGGGCGGTACATCTTTGGGCGCTCCACCATCTACTACATATTCAACAGCTGCTATGGCTACTCAATCCCTTTTTCTATCAAGTTTTAGTTTTCAGTATGTGAGCATTCCTTATGTCAATTTATCTCAACAAAGTTTTACTTTACAAATATGGGTGGCAGTATCTTATGACAATACTAGTGTAGATTATGGTATATTTAGTCAATGTAGTTCAATAGATAACATTTGTTTTAGTTTGAGTATTCGTAATAATCATGTTGCATTATCATTTGATTCTACAAATGTCAATGGAAATACATTGATAGGATCAACAGCAATTTCATACGGTATTTGGAATCATATTACAATTGTTTATGATATTATTGCTCAACAACAATTAATCTATCTCAATGGACGTATTGATGCTGTATCAAAAGGAATAGTTAGTCCATATCGAGGTACTCCTACAGGTATAACAACAACTACAATTGGATATAGTTCATCATATGCTTATCCATCATCATATTTTTATGGGTAAAGTTAAAAATATCTTTTTAAAAGAAGATATGAAAAATAAAGAAATGTTCATCTATATTGTGTTTTATATTAATAGATATATTGATCAAATGACAATTTCAAGTGGTACAGTAAGAAGTGTTTGTCAAATATTGAATGATGCTACTTTACTTGTCTATTTTCCATTTAATACATATAAACAATTAGCTGATTATAGTGTTAATAATTATATTGGATATGCATTAAATATACAAACAATAACATTAGCTCGTGTTCAACAAGCTATTCTATTTAATTTATCTACAAGTTATTTTCAATGTCAATGTTTTCCATCAACTCGTACTTATATGCCATATACAATTTCACTTTGGATATATCCAAAATCATTTTCTGGAGGTGGAACTTTAATACATATTTCTTCTTTACAAAATGGAACAGGTACATATTGTTATGATTTATTAGCATTGACAACAACAGGACATGTTGTGATTCAATTGATGCTTTCTGCTACTAATATTACTGATTATCAAGGCTCTACATTATCAACTAATACATGGACACATTTAGCACTTGTTTATAGTTCAACAAGTGGTATGCGTCTTTTTGTTAATGGAGAATTGAGCGTTCATACTCGTATGAGTGTCTATATACCACCTAGTTCACCTATACTTTTTGTTACATTGGCGAATACAAATCCAAAAGGTTCCGCATATACAATTAATTGTCCAAGCGGTAGTTCGACTGGATTCGTATCTGGTCCATTTTCGGGTGGTATCGATGATTTTCGTATTTATAATCGGGAATTAGATGCCCAAGAAATATGTGTGCTTGCTAATATGTGACTAATACTTTTTATAATTAGTTTTTTAAATAAACAGAAATCCAACTATTATTAAGAATGGAGTAATCAAGCGACTTGAAAACGAGGCGATTACCTAAAATTAGATGGTCTATATGGGAGCAATCTTATTCGATCCATATCTGTTTTTAACAATGAATGCATTCGACAACATTAGAACCAACTAAACTTTATCTTTAGAGTAGTTTCTTTGGCCAACAATAGACTAATTCACTAATAAAAATTTGAGAAAATCCTAGTATGACGATGGATGCACTATAAAATGATTTAACATTTGCTTTATAGTGGCACACAACAACACATGGGTGTTGATGTATGAAAAAAATTTTTTTTTGGTCACATACGTCTACATGCTATAAAGTTCATACAGTCTTAACATATTTAAACGCATACTTGGGAAAATTCATACAATTAAGGTTTTCAACAATACTTTGTCATTAAAACAGTTTTCCAATGAAATCTTGACGTATTAACATGCCATTTTTTTAAAGTCTGTTTTCTATTTTGACAGATAAGATATTCTATGATTATTAAAAAGACAGTGGTTAAAAACAAACAAAATGAAGTTTCTTGACTAATAATGTTATTTTCATCGTAGTAAAGATTCTGATCGAAAACTTAAAAGCAAAGATAATTGCTGACGCTTTAAAGCCATTAAAAAAAATGCGGAAACCTCGGATTTTATCCGAAAGCTATGATTACTCTAAAAAGTGCATGAGACAGATGAGCCATTCTAGAATATCTGGACACGAAAATTATCACGAGAAAAATTTTCTATAAATACGATTTCTATTGACTGTTGCTCATTCGAAAGGATTTAGGGATGAATACAGTTCATATTTGAACTAGACCCTCCTAGTTTCATATTAATTCTGATCTTAAAGAACTGTGTCAGCAGTTCTTTTAAACAAAAATAGGACGATTATCAAAAGACATGTCTCATGATATAACAAAGAATAAGAGAAATTATTTTTATTTAATAACCTCCAAAAATATAGAATACGTTATTTCATTTCAGATGATCAAATATTCAATTAAAGATCAATATTTTTATTTTTATCTCGATAAAAAGCTTTCAAGTTGAAAGAAAAAAATATGGCTATCATGTCCTACTTGAAAAATTGCCTAGATCTGAACGTAATCATATCCGAAACAAAATTTCAACGGCATATATAACGATTAATCTACCTTCCAAAAACTTTTCAAAGATGACCTCCGCTATAAACCGTTCCTGGAGATCCCATGCTGGTTCTTTTATGGTATCGTAGTCTAGGCTGAGTACTTCCAATTTATGAATATCAGCTTCCGAACTAATCCATTTTTTTTTGAAAAATCAGTTATTCAGAAGACTGTCCTGGAAAAACCAATAGATCGAGAAAGTTGAAATTTTAAGAGAAGACACATCTTTTAGTTATCTATTTATAGTGAAAGTTTCAGACTTTTATCATATTCCAATCAAAAGTTATAAGGGATCAAAGTTGCTGAAAATTTAAGTTTTTGCAAATTTTGAAAGACTCATAAATACACAAGGGCACAATAGTTATGGACAAAAAGTTTATGGTAAGTATGACATACTAGGATATATGTCAGCAAAAAATTTCAGCTCAATTGGTTTAGCCATTCTCAAGTTATAGTTACATTTAGACCCCTAACTTTCGATGTTGTCATTATTTGAGTTTTTCATAAAATGCTTATAAAATTTCGAGCATTCAATATTTTTTAAATCGGCTTACATAAAACTTCATTAAATTCTTCTCTCTATAACATATATTAAATTGAGCAAAATCTGAGAACTTTGATTGAACAGCTTATCCGTATTTCAGGCGTGACTTATATAGAATACTTTTTTCTCTCTCCACCGATTGTTGGCTATTAGACACCACAGTATGAGGGTCTTGTACATAATTGTTCCAATCTATAAAGAATATTTTAATACAAGTGACTAAGTGCTTGACTTTAATTATTCTCCCACGAAAGGAAACCAATACTATTTCAACTATTATCGACGAAAAGTATAGTCAAGACTGTTTATCATCAAGAAATTTTTAATAGGATTTTCACCTTTTTGTTATTTAATATGTTAATAAATCTTTAGAACTGTTTCTAAAATATTTTTTCTTAATTATTTTCTATTCTATTAATTGTTACTTAGAATAAAAAACTCTATTTGAATTTAATCATTAAAAATTTGTGAATATATAGTTTATAGATAATATTCAAAGAAAATTAGATAGCTGTTAATAGGACCATCCTTAAACAAATTTCAATGTCAAACACAATAGTTTTACAAATTAAAATAAAATTTATAATGAAAGTGTATCAAAAAACTAATAAATTTTGGTATCTTTTTTTTGCTGCTTATTAAGAGCACGATGTTTGTTTTAATATTAACTAAAATTCGGAGTAGCTATATTACAAAAAAAAGATGTAATAATAATGAAATAAAAATCTTTGAAATTCGATTATTTAATTTTGACATCATCATGTTTATATGATTCGAATATTTATCATTCCAAACCAATATATTGATTTGATTATTGACTTTGTCAACATAAATATATTTTTCAATAAGATTTAGTTCATATATGCAATGATTCCTCTCTATGATCGAAAACATTTAATCAATTCAAATATGAGTCATCAATTAGAAAATAATTTTACATCAATTTCTATTGTTTCATATATATCTTTAACTAATATCAATGAATTTTATCAATTGGTGTATATATTTACAATTACTCAAGAAAATTTTACTTGATTTATTAAAGAATAAATAAGAGGAAATATAATCAGTTAATTAACGTTGAGAACTATATTCTGAAAATGAATTAGAGATGAAAATGATTGATGAATTCAAATCAAAATATGATTATTCATTATGAATTTAGTAGTATACTCGAAAATGTTTGTACGTTCCAGTTTGTCAAACTGATATTCACATTGTATTATTATTTATTACAGATAAGAACTGTAGAATATCAACACGTTTGAGAAGTCAAAGAATGGTAAATGATATTCCTTTTCGTTAATAACCTTTGTTGTTGGCGAATAGTCATTGAGAAGTAAGTTTTCTATTTGTGGATCGCACAATATAAAATCTAATCCTCATAACTGTGCTATATTGAATTGAGATTAATGCATTAATTTCATTCACTCTGTATACCTTATTTTAAAAAATGAGTGACTATTCAAAAAATGACAAAAAGAATTCTTTTTCCAACATACATTGTGTTTTGAATCGATCATATAAACAATTGAAAATCAATTGTGATACTTGACACTGATCAATAATTCACTTAACTAAACCAGCATTTGCATCAAGAAACTCGAAAGTGAACATGAATACATCAAAAAAATGACTTCATGATTAGTATCGGTGACTTTAATAAAAAAAACAAAGCCTATCGATTAATATTCAACATTAGAAGTTAATGAATGTCAATTGATCATTGAAGTCATAGTGGTTTTTAAAAGCATTGATAAGAAAATTTTGAGTTTTCATCTAATACAGTTCGATCAATTCACGTGAAACCAATTATCTTTATAGGTAATAGAAATATTTCTACAATAAGAAGTCCACCTTAATCCAAAAGAATTGGACAAAATTATCTTTGCATCGTTTCTGAATGAATTATTATTTAAGAAGATATTCATGCTATTTGAAGGAAAAATAAACTAAATAAATTTAAAAATGATTAACAGTTGAATTTTCTCTTCATATGATAAGAAAATCAAGATGAAAAGCTGCTCTGTCCTGCACCATATTCTATATTATTGTAAGATCTAATGAAAATTTTGTTTTTCTTTACATGCATAAAAAAGTTATTCATTTGATTTTGCAAAAGCAAATTTCTCGTACAGCTTTTTTTAGAACTTCTCGACGGCACATCTTTTGCAAAAAAAAACTCGAAGTGCCACTATTTTCTTAAATGAGATACAATCAGACAAAAAAAATTTTTCGGATATTTTGTTTATTCCCTCGACTGTAGAGAGGGTCATATGAAAAAAAAGTTTGTTCGTTTGTTTGTGTCAGGGTCAAAAAAACATTGAGGTCAAAAAAAACATCTAGCTAGAAAGCCTGATCCTTCCACCGAACAGGTACCCTTCGGTCATCAACAACTATACTACAGGGGTACCCTTGGGTTCTCAACAGCTATTCTATAGAGGTACCCTATGTGGTACAATTTCCCACCGACACGCTGATGTTGTATCAATACAAAAGTGAAGAAACAGCGAAATGGGGAGGGTTCAGAGTAATGGCGCATTGGGCCATCGATATTGCCAGTATTGTCCACATGAAAGATGGGGTTGTTCGGGCCGTTTTAAGGTTATCCTATATATGCTATAATGCGCCTCGAACACCATGATATTTTACTAAGACAATAGTGGAGAAACAGAGGAATGCTGAGATGAACTGAGAAAGGGTTCATGGGACCGTCAATATTGCTGCTTCTGTAAAGGTGAAACAAAGGGTCGTTCGGGCTGATTACAGCTTATGATAGATACAAGTAACGTTCGTCGTTTCGACTCACTTAGCGCTTGACTGTGGAGGGCAGAAGAATTTTTTTCGCAAGTACCAATGCGGGTGGAATTGATCTAGACTCGTTATACAAAGAAATAGCGCTCGTTGCTACCACTCGTTTGACTCTCGACTCTATGAGCAAGTGTTTATGTGTTTTGATCGGCTTAACTGAAACAATTGGTGACATTGCAGAGTGTTCCATAACTAAGTAGCCTCAAGTAGATTCGTATAGCTTTACATTTCATTTGATTTTATCAACTATATTTTTAAAATGATAGGTGGATATACCGAGTTTTTATTTATATGAATGAACTTCAAAAGTATAGTTTAGTGGTATTATCTTCAATCACAATACAAAAACTTTTAATAAAAAATGTTCTATCTCAAATAATTTTAAAAAAAATAGATTAAGTCGTTTTTTTCCAATGTTACGAGTTAAAGAAAGACATTTGAGTTACTTATCTGTATAAAGTGCCTAAATCAATTCCTCCCACATTGGTACTTGTGAAAAAAATACTTCTGCCTTCCACAGTCGAGGGCTAAGTGAGTCGAAACGACGAACGTTACTTGTACATTGAGTGCCTAATTACCCCAATAGGGGTAAAAAGGCATCAATTTTTTTTTAGTACTCGTTAAAAAAAGATCTCGTGGGCAGCAACGACTAGAGTTGTGAGATGGAAATTTGTATAGAGATGTAGTGGAGCATTTTCTCTATCGAATGGTGCAAATCTGAACAAAAGCCATTGAAAAATGGCGTCACAAATGAGATTTTAGTGGGGAGAAAAAACACATTGAAATCCTCATTGAGTGCCTATTTACCCCATATATATACATTGATTGCCTAATTACCCCAATAGGGGTAAAACGGCAATCTGCAAAGTAGGTCTCACAAAAACTAACGTGAAAGTGTAACCCGATGAGATTTTTCAAAATGGAAAGCACAGATCGATAGAGGAACATTTCCTCTACAATTTTTGTAAGAATTATTTTTTGTATCTTCAAAATCGGAAATGATATAAGCTTTGAAAGTCGAAATTTCGAAAACGAGTGCCGTTTTACCCCACCTTGCTCTATACTTATGTGTATAAGTCATACAATACCGACGTCAATACGAAAGCAATTAAGCTTATAAGAAACGAATGAGCTATTTTCATTTTTTTTTATTCATATATGACATATGAATGAAATTTAATGACGAACATGATCGACAAAGTCAGCCGTTTTGTCAATAAATGATATCATATATAACAGACTGAAATTTATCATTTATTTCAATAAATTAAGTAAGTCTCTTAGGATTAGATAGCGTCCTTGAAAATTTTTTTCGTTTTTCATTCAATTGAGTAAATTTCTTTCATATTCAATTCGACATTGATTATTAATTAAATGACTCTTTCTGTTCCAAATGTAACAGTCATTTAATTGATAATCAATAAAAAATTGAATATGAAAGAAAATTATTCAATTGAATGGAAACCACCCAAAATTTAAGCATTTACATATCTTTTTTTTCGGAAATAAACATACTACTGTGACATTAGAACAGAAAGAGTAGTATATTTATTTCCACCCCAAATTTTTTCCCAAGGACGTGAGGGTGAGTGCTGTCCGTTTGTTCTAACTACTTTTCTTTTAGCGTTGAATTAATGTATGTTTTCTACATTAATTCAACTCAGAGAGATACTGCCCTTGTTGGACAAAGACAACGAAAAGATCTTTTATGTACGTACGCATGTACGTACATTGTCTTATCGCTGGTGACTTTTGTGTCTCCAACAATCAGAGTTCCTCTGGTCGCGCGCGCGCACGTGATTATAAATATACATCAATTGGTTTATTTCTTTTCAGTTAAAATTACATAGCAATCAAAATGTAATAATCAATAGCCGAAAATAAAAAAAATTTATCAATTCATCCCATTAATTTCAAGGCATTTCAATATTAAATCGTTGTACTCGTTTGTTACCATATTCAACAACATAGAGATTACCTTGTCGATCAAATGACAATCCTATGGGCACACTGAGTTGATTTGCTTGTGCTCCTCCACCATTTCGACCAACAATAACATTTCCTTGTTGTGTACCTTTAGGCCAACGCACAATTCGATGATTTGCTGCATCAGCTACATAAACAGTACCCAATTGATCAACTACAATTCCATAAGGATTAAACAATTGTGTCGAACTATTTCCTTGTCCTTTTCCACCAGCAACAACAATACCTTCTGTTGCACCTTCTATCCATTTCATCACACGGTGATTGTTCGAATCAGATACAAATACTGAATGTTCTCGATCGACAAAAATATAAGAGGGGCCATTGAACTGATCAAGACGATTTCCTTGTCCATTTCCACCTGCTACTACTATTCCTTGGGATTCACCCATTCGATATCTTCTTACTTCATCCTTGTCAAAATCAGAGACATAGAGAAATTCATTGTCATCCATTGTCAAACCCCAACAAGAGATATTCGAAATAATTATTTCTCCATTTGTTCCATTTTGACGAGACCATCTAACTACTCTGCTATTCCCAGGATCACAAATAATAAGACTATTTCTCTCTTTATCCACGATCACATCTGTTGGTTGATTCAATTGATGAGCACCATTTCCTTTTCCATGTCCACCTGCCACTATTTGTCCATTTGTTTCACCTGATTGCCATGCCACAATACGGTGATTTCCAAAATCAGCAACATAAATTGTTTGTTCATCATCCACATATAAACTGTAAGGGTTACGGAGTGTTGGATTTTGTCCTCCTACTGTTTGACCATTCTTGTTCCATGTAGCATTTGCAGGAATATCTATCAAACTAGCACGAAGTGGTACTAAAAAAAAGAGAAAACATGATTATCATCAAAAGAAATCTTTCATTTTCTTTGAAATTGTGAGAAAAGAAAAACTTCTATCATATTGTTTTTCACTCTGTTTGATGTGATAAAGAGAAATAGAGAAAATTCTCAGTTGTTATAAAGAAAAGTTCTATTATAACATACTTTATTGATGTCTATACCAATGATTTGTCAAATATGAAGAAAATATAAATTGGAGGGAAACTTTTTCTTGATAGAAGTAGTTTAAAATCCTCGCAAGACATATATATAGAACATTGTTCAATATCATATTTTAAAATAATGATAGAAAAAATACAGAGATTTCTTGTTCTGCAGTGATCTTTTTTCATATCCATTATTTCATTGAAATCGAAAGAAAAACTATTTATATCTCATCCCCAAGATAGCATATTTCTTGAAGTTTTATTTCATATAATTTCCAACAGTGTTCAATTGAGTGGGTAGGTGAGTCCACTCAAAACTGTTTTCTCTCTTACTTTCATTCTCATTATTAATAATACTCATTTCGTCTGTTTCAAGTAATAGTCCTAAGGAAAATCTGATATTTCAGCGCAAGATTCTTGAAAGATATGATCAGGATCCTGTCAGAATTTCAAAATTGAAAAAATAAAGGATTTTTGTTCTCATCTTTTAGAATGTGATTGGAATTTCTCAAAGATTCTTCATAATGTATTTAGGGTTCTTAGCAGGATCTCTAAATGAAATATTAGAGAAATGAACATATAGAGTATCAATCGGCTAGATCTTCAGCTTACATACCGATTAGCTTACTCAAACTGAATATGTCATATTATACTATGCAGAGGTGGGCAAGTACGGTCTTTTTGGAGTACGAATACAGACGCATAAAGGCGCAAATACAAGCTTTGCTAATGATTGCAGAAAAAATATGCCCTATCTATGTTGACAGCAGAGTATTCAAAAAATTAACAATCAAAACGTTTTTTGAACTACCTTTTATTGTCAAATTTCAAGAAGTAAAACTATAGCAGAATCGATTATATTTTAAGTAAGTAAACAAATGTTTTTGCCAGTTAATATTTGCTCGATGTAAATGTGTAACAAAATAAGACTGAGAAAAAAAACATGTTTTATTGGAGCACTTGTTCCCGATGCTGACAAATATTTCAATCCAAGTTGACATCAACATGGATATAGATGTTCTTTCGTAGAAACTAAGTCTTCTGTACGATTTTTTCATATAAAAAGCCATCCAGTGCAAGCAAAACTTCTGTTCGATCATCATGCGAAATCCTTTGTATATCGTTTAAATAAGAAAATTGACATTTTCGTTTGTGGAAAGAATCAATTTTCTTCAGCAGAGAACCAGCACTGGCTTACTGAATTGTGTTTGATAAGTTCGCACCGGTATTCTTTCATAATTAATAAATCAATTTAAAAAAAGCAAACAAAAGTACTACGGATTTTCTGAAGCACACGCACTTTAATATCAATATGAAGATTATTAAACCACAGTAATTTAAAAGGACCATTAGGAGAAATTAGAAAAGATCACGTCCGAAAACCGTTCTGACATAGAATACAAATTGAAAGATACATATGTTACGGGTTGGTGAATGTTAAGCACGGGAATTTTCAGCACGGAACGTTCAGCACGGAATATTCAGCACA
>JAJEKB010014057.1:0-11900 GCA_022393335.1 Macrotrachela quadricornifera
TTTTTTTCATTTTGACAATTTAGTAGACAAATAATTATAAAAAAAAAGAAGCTTACACTAGCATTCATTATCTTTTATAATATTGTATTTATTCAAATTTTGATATTCTTCTTGATACTAGCTATAAACTCGAAATATGTCAATATTTCAAATTAATTAATTATTATAGTGACATTATTTTGAGAAGTACATTCTAATAGAATACGTGGTGTACTAATTAGTTTTTCATTAGAAGTACAATTGTTCTATATTGTGTAGAATTGAATCGCGTTCATAATACTATGATAGAAATTTTGTGAAAATTAATGACGATTTAAAGTATTTGTAAACGTACATATATTGTCTGTTTTCTAATAAATAACAGAATCAAAATTTTTTAAGTTCGAGCTAAATCCATCAAAACTGTTTAACTATTCTTATATTTTTAATGATGGTAGATTCCATTAAAAATATCAAGTGTCAACGAATCGGTTTTTTATTTAATAGATAGAGTTGATACTCAAATAATATTAGTTAAAGAACATTAAAATTTCATGTTTCAATTATTTGACATATAGTGGCTCATGTCAAAGCCTGAGTTAAATAGCTGTCTACTTCATTCATTATTTCCTGTTGCATCTTCTTTATGAAAAAAAGTTCCAATATGTAGGATAACTGTGCAAAGCATAGACAATCTTATCTGAGTTTGTCTTATCAATATTCAATCAACTATTTTGCCACTTTAACAGTAGTTGTACTCCTTTATGCGCGGCAATGATTAAAAGTAAATATTGGATTCGACGACTTTCTTAAGGTATTTACTACTTTTAGATGATGAAAATATTAACGCAAGTGGCACACAACAAAATTCAATAATATGTTACTATGATTTTCATCAACATTCTAAAAACTATTTCTATAACCAATTTGCGAATTCATTATAAATAGAGTAATACATGATTTATATTTTTTTCTGTTAACCATAGAAAAGATAATTAGATTTTTTAAATAAAAAAGAAAGATAATATAGTAACCACCAACTAGTTAAATAATAGATTGGATATTCATGTTTTTAGCTTATATTTAAAAATTGAAATAAAAGCGTTATTTGTTTTTCCGATCGTCAAAAGTTCTATGTTCCTACTTTAATTTATAACAAAGGTTGTAAAACACTGAGATGTATGTCTAGTAGACGTAGTACTTTAGTTTTATAACTACTTCCAGTATTTTATTACTTTGAGAGTGAGGGTGAAGGTTATATAATACTGAACGTATCAGAATCTAATAATATTTGTCAATTAATATTTGCAATAGAACTAACGTCTAATCAATTAGATCATATACAACCAATATTTTTAACATACAGTAAAACCTCTCGATGTTGACACCTTCATATTGTGAACATTTACCGGTCCCTACGAACTATTTTTGTGGGGAATGAAACTCTCGAAAGTGGACAGTCATATAATTTCATGACATTTTCCGCATCGCCTTAATAGCCGGAAACAAAAATCCAGAATATAAAGATCTGAAAAAAATCGGACGCGAGAAAATTGTTTCTTTTCATGTTAAAAGTCAAGATTTCTCTTCTAGATTTTACTTTTTGAGATTTCGAGACATTCAATTTTTTCTTGGGTAGAGCTATGCATCTAACTATGCACTGAATAGACGAGCATGCCACGTATCCAGCAATAGAAAGGAAATCAAGTAATGATATATGAGGAAATAGATTATCTATCATTTACCTCAAATTGGTTACTACAAGTAAATTTCCAGATAAAATCTCCATTTAGGAATATTTATTTAGGAATCTTTTAATTTGGAGACTTGTTTTTGACATGAAATGTATCATATATTTTGATGTTTGATTTGAATTCATTAAACACAATAAAAACAGTTTTACGATGAATCTGGTGACTAAAGTGTATTTCTGCATTACCAAAGAGAAGACTTTGTAGTAACCCAAGATGCATTCCGGTCACCAAATTCATCATAAAACTATTTTTACTGTGTTTAATGAATTTAAACCAAACACCAAAATGTATGCTAATTTCATATCCAAAGAAAAACCCAATTAAAAAATCTCTAAATGGGAATTTTACTTGGGGATTGATTTGTGGCAACTGATTTAGGGTAAACGACGGCCTACCAGAAAAAGTAAGATGCAAAGAATTGAATACGTTTATTTGTATACCCAAAAAGCACAAGAATTCATGATGTCTCGTCAGCAAATTCGAATTACAGATGGTTAACGTCTATCGTGATAGGAAGAGATGCAACAGAAATTTTCTTGTGGGCTATTTCAAGAAAGAAGCGTCGCAATTAATGAGTTCTCAGTGACTGAGGAGAGTAGTTGATCTCAGCATGATTCCATCCAATATAGGCTCCAGAAGTAAGGTGGGATACTACTTAGTAAACATATCAATGATTTCGTAACAAAAAATCGATAACTTCCCAAAAGTGGACACGTTTAAAAGATACCTTGAGTGTCCACTATAGAGAGGCTATACTGTACAAAAATTGCTATAAGGCATTCTAGCACATTTTATAATACTATTAGTGATGTACATTGTGCTTTACTACACTGAAAAAGATTAAAAAGATTTTATTGCTCTATCAGATTTTTGCAACACTTTTCGAACGGAAACCAAATTCAAGAGATTCAAGATCACATACTTTTTTCAAAGGCATCAGAGTTGGTGTTTGGCATAAACAACATCACTGCAACTCTGGAACAAGGAATTACTAAAATTTATAATAACTTATTAAACAAACATTATCCTATTTTTTTGTATAAAAATGAAAATGCTCGGAACTAAAATGAAATAAACAATTTCAGTTTTCTATCGATGCATTACCTTTCAATGCCTTATTTTGACAGAAGGAAAAGGGCAAATTTCTGTACTCTTTATACTTCGTACTTCAAGTCTAGAAAAGTATAATTCTTTCTCCTTGCTAATAATATAAACTATATAAAAACAGCCATGACTAATAACAAAGAAGAGAATGAACAACTTAGCTATTGTGTATAAAACAGACATCAACAGTAGGACGAATCTAAAATGAAATCAAGCAAATAAGTCATGTAATTGCATGAAGATCGTTGAAAAAAACTAATTTATACGCAGTAGGAAATTGTATATAGAAATAAGCTAAGAAGGGTTAAAAAACGAATGAATGTGAAGCAACTAATATTTATATTGAAAACTGAGAATTATGTAGAAGCAAGAGAGAAAAAAAACAAATAATAATATTTTCATGGTTTGGTTAATAACATTTGCCCATAAGCCATAATCTATCGATGGAATAAAATTTTATTAAAAATTCACATATCAAAGTAGTATATGCGAGAGTATTAGCTAGTAAGAAAATCGTAAAGATAAAATATATCAAAATTTCACGTGTTTTACTGAGAAAACGAGAAAAGAATTTAATCATAACCATTAAAACATACATTTAGTTTTTGAACACGTATTTACATTCTTCTAATAATCGAGTTATTGTATATTGGAGTCTCATTCGGAATTCCAATACATTGCATCTGCAAACCATACGAGTAATACTTTTACTACTAGTACTTACATTAACTTCTGATTGTAAATAAAAATGTAAGAAATGAATGGATGCCAACGATGAAAAATATAATATTGAACTGGAAAGTTAAGTTGAGTTATTGAGCATAAGCTGTAGATATTGATACTTGTGCCTATTAACAATTATTAGATTTAATCTTGTAAGTTGAGTTTTTTCTTCAAAAAAACTAGCCCTCTATTGAGTTTATAACCTATAAGACTTACTTTGATTGGATAACTTAGATGTATGCTGTGACTAAACTTCACGTAGCACAGACTTTAGTAATAATACTCGATGCAATTTTAAAATATAGAAAATGATTCAAATTCATGCAAAACAACATCTTGCTACGATTCCAATTCAAACATCAGAAGGAACTGTTTTTTTTTCCCTGTAATTAAGAATTCGCCAATCGTTCATACAATCCATTTGATCACATATAAATGATGAATGATGCAGTTTGCTTTATACTGTACATGTCAGTAATAAAAGTTGATTTTGTTCATTGTTCAAATTAAAATGTACTCTAGATATAAAAAATAAAAATTTACGTGGTACTTTTTGAGATAATTTTTCCGATTTCAAAGAATTAAGATAATATGTCTTGTTTACATTCAAATTATTTATTTTCTAACCTCTTCGTTATTGTCTTTGAACCATTTCATATAAATTGTGTTGAAATAATTTTGATATTCTTTTGTAATAGAGTGATCCAATCCAAGAGCATCGATGGCAGTACTTATAGCTCGTCCAGCACAGTCAATAGCGTTCTTATATTGCAGGATATCGGAATATATCGATGCCAGAGTGTGATGTATGATAGCCAATGTTGGATGATTTGATGGAAGAGTCTTTTGTTGAATTCTAAGTTCCTTCTCATAATGTGACAGAGCATTTGAATAATCATTCATTGAACGGTACGTTTTAGCGATACTATTGTAAGTAGAAGCTAAGTCTGGATGATTTGTTGGAAGAGATTTTTGTCGAATTGTAAGTGTATTTTTGTAGTATGAAAGTGCTATTGAATAATCCTTCAACGATGGATATATCATACCAATATTATTGAATGTAACAGCTAACAATGGATGATCAGATAAAAGCGATTGTTTTTTAATTTCAAGTGTTTTTTCGTAATAGAACAATGCAGTTAAGTAATCACCCATCGAATCATGTACAACTCTTATATTATTATAAATAATAGCCAAATTTGGATGCTTAGATGTAAGAGATTTTTGTTGAATTTCAAGACTCTTCTCATAGTACATAAGAGCATCTGAATAAACTCCCATCGAATAATAAGTTTCACCAATTTTATTGTAGGTAATAGCCAATGATAGATGATCAGATGGTAAAGAGTCCTTTTCAATTCCAATTGTCTCCTCATAGTATAAGAGAGCCTTCGAGTAGTTTCCTATAGAACTATATATCATACCAATATTATTGTAGGTTGAAGCCAGAGATGGATGATGAGACGGAAGAGATTTCTCTGTGATGTCACATGTTTTTTTGTAATATAAAAGAGCATTTGAGAAATCATCCATAGAACTATATATTGTACCAGTATTATTATATATAATAGCCAATTCTAGAGGATCCGATACAAAACATTTCTGTTGAATTTCCAATGCTTTTTCATAGTACATAAGAGCATCAGAGTAATTACCAATTGAATTTTGTACCATACCAATGTTGCTATAGGTAGTAACTAATTCTGGGTGATCCGGCGAAAGAATTTTTTGTTGAATTTCAAGTGTTTTATTATAGTATAAGATAGCATTAGAGTAATCTCCCATCAAATCATACAATGGACCAATCTTGTTGTAAATAGTACCAAATGATATATGATCATATGGAAGAGATTTCTTTTGAATTTCGAGAGCCTTCTCATAATGCATAAGAGCATTGAGATAATCTTTCAATAAACGAAGTCCTGCGCCAATATTATTGTGAGTAATAGCTAGAGATGGATGACTTGATGGAAGATGTTTTTGTTGAATCTCAAGTGTTTTTTCGTAATATGAGAGAGCCATTGAATAATTTTCCATTGAACGGTACACCTCCCTAATATTACTATAAGTGGAAGCTAGTGATAAATGTTCCAATGACACAGATTTCAGGTGGATCTCAAGAGTTTTCTGACAGTAGAAGAGTGCAGTAGAAGAGTGCAGTAGAGAATACTTGCGTCAATACATATACATTTCCAATATTACTATAGACACAAGCGAATGATGGATGATCAGATGAAAAAGATTTTTCTTGAACCTGAAGTGCTTTATCATAGTATTATAGGACAGTAGGAAAATCTCGCATTGTACCATATGCATAAGCAATATTATTATATATGATAGGCAACGATAAAGAAAGATCTGATTGATCTTCATTAGATATTGATTGTAATATATTATTGTAGATATTTACAGCTCTATCGAATATACCCATTTGAAACAGAAGTACAGCTATACGTTGCAATTCTGTTTCATTTTGAATTTCATTTCGAATATATTTCGTGAGTTCCATAAGTTGTTGATCATTGTCACTTGTCAATATCAAATTTACATTCCATAATCGATTTTCAATTTCTTCTATGTGATTTATTTGAAAGATAGTATGCATTGAGAATAAAACTTCACTCTTAAAAATTGAGTAATGACTAATATTATCTAATGAAGCAAATGGAACTGATGAGACAGATGGATCCATATTTATTTTGAAAAGAATACCTACTAAATTAGGATTATCTTTGGCACTAATGGCAAACATAAAAGAAACATCACGATCAAGACTTGTAGATAGAAAATTGTTGAAGGAAATAAGACCACCAATACTGTTGTTCATTTTTTCAAAATCCATATTTAACATTCCTTGACCTCTATAAACTGTCATAACTGTCGTTTGGCTTGAGTCCCTATGTAAACTTTCAATTTGATTATGCAAATTTCGAATAAAAAATCCCATCTCTACAATAATATTAATCTCTTGTGTTCCCAAGGCTTTGTTAAGCATTGAATAAATAAATGTTTCTTTTGTATACCACCAAATAGGTGAATAATGATTATATTCTCGTTCAAATTCATTAATTGTATGAAGATCATTAATATTATCAAAATATTGTTCATAACAAAATTCAATAAATTTTGTTTTATCATCATTATTATATTTCGTATCAAGTATAATTTCTTTCAATAAATGTGAATACATAAATGATGGATCAAGTTCATTTTTATTCATTATAGAGCTTGAAGAAAGGATACTAATTGGAGTTAAATGATATTCAGATTGTTGAACATCTTGTCCAAATGTATTATAAATCGATTCAATATCTGTAAAAATTCCTTTTATTTTATTGTATTTATTAATCCATTCTTCATATTTTGACCTATCTTTACAAAACAGATAGATTGCATTAAGCTGATCTATATTTTCGATAAGTGCAATAATTTATTGTTCAAGACTACCAGAAATAATCATGAAAACTTTTTCATTTTCAATACCAGTAAAATAATCAATGCACTGATCTAAATCAAAAAATATTTAAAATGAATTGATAATATGACGAAATTGAATGATATTATCATCATATTTATTGCGATTTAAATCCAACCAAATAACAATATGATTTTCAACATTTGGAGATTGAATTTTCCATGAAAAGATATTTTTATCCATAAATTGTTCTTTATCATTATCATAAAATGCAAGCCTATTTTTAACATTTAAGTAAGATGAGATTACGTCTTTCTTTCTCTCTGTCATCATCATTGTCAACTATCTCTCTAAATAAAATGATTTTCTTTTTCATGCATCAATAACTCATACACTTTTTCTTAGTCATTTAATAACGTCTTTTATATTGGATCATACTTTTTTCGTACGTAAAATTACGTTTCAATATTTATCAAAATTACATCTTACAAACATATTTTCATATACTTATTAGGAATATATTAGTCGATAAAATTATTTATAAATTCATGAAAATATTTTTGCTTTTAGGCATTCAAGGACAACTTTAAGAAGGAACAGGTGTTCATTCATTCGCCATTTTTCAATACCCGTTATGATTCATCATTATTATGTCAAAAAATAAATTTTATATAAAATTTCTCAAAATTAAAACTTTATAAAAAATATTTATTTTAATACAATTTTATGATATTATTTTTTAAAAACTTTGAAATAAATTTTCTATTGGCTTGTACTATTTATCCAATAAATAGTTTTGTTTAGTTAGTGAAAGGTATGTGACTTATCATGAAAATTAACTGACAACAGGTAAAAAAAAAATTCAACAATCAATGGTTGATCAGTTTAGTTATTTGATTTTTTCCTAAATGGCTTCTTGGTTAATAACGAAAGAAATTGAATCTCGTATTAAGTAATAAAATAAATTTTATTATATTTCTTATTCATTTATTATTATATAGACAATCACCAGAACATTTATTTGAAGTTTTTCTTGAAATTCATGAACCAATTAATAAAGAATGTAAGTTAATTATTTATGATTATTTTTAAATAAATAAATTTATTTTAGCACCTGAAATTTTAATTAAATATCCAAATGATTTCTCAGATGAAATACTTAAAACAGCAGCAAATTTTGCATATCCATGTCAGATTTTATCGTGAGATAATTTTTTATTTTATTTTAAAAATAAAATAAATTATTTTAGATATGATCAATGTGAACATTTTACATTTGTTGTTCTTGATTCTACAGGTTCAATATTTCGTTTTGGATATTGTCGTCGATCTAATCAAGAATCGACTTGTTTATGTATAGTCAGGCATGAATAATTTGATAATTCTCTTGAGATGAATAAAATCGTTTTCTTTTATTTTGTTAATAGTTATTACCCATGGTTTGAAATATTTTATAATATTCTTAATGATTTATCACAAATAATTAATACACAAACAGTATGTTTTTAATAATTATATTTTAATTTGTTTTGTTTTGTGTTTTTTTTAAATAGTTTGTAGAAGTTGAAAGATTTTTATCATTATTATATGATTATAAATTATTATCAATAGAAGAATTTTATAAGAATGAAGGAAAAGAAATGATTGAAATAAATTCTTTTTCAAAAGTATATTCAATTTTTAGAAAAATATTTATTTATATTAAAATAATTTAGGTTTATACTTATTCTCGACCTGATCAACGTAAACTTCCTTCAATGTTAACTAATGTATAAATTTTGAAATAAAATAATAATTCGAAAAAAAAAAAAATTTGTTTTTTTTAGCGTAATTTTACAGTTATGTTTTCTCGTTTGGGTCCAGATATAATGTTACGTCTTTTTTCACATTTAATATTTGAACGAAGAATTTTATTTATTTCATCAAAACTTTTTCATTTAACTGGTTTGTTTAATAATGATAAAATTTTTTATTTTATTTTATTTCTTTTTTTTTTATTTCATAGCATGTTCTTGTGCATGTTTAGATTTAATTAATCCAATGCATTGGTAAGAAAAATATTTCTATTACAAAAAAGAAAAAAAAATAAATTATTTAATTAAGGCAAAATATATTTTTACCAATTCTTCCAGAATCTCTAATATGGACAACGCAATGTACAGCACCATATATTATTGGAATACATTCAAGTACTTATACAAAAATGAATAAAGATGAATTAGGCGATGTTGTAATAGTAAATATTGATGATAGAACAATTGAATCTCAATATGATGATTTAAATTTATTTCCAAAAGATTTAATACGTAGTATGAAAAAAGGTATTCAACAATCATCACAATTAATTGGTGATCATTTAGCAAGAGTTTTTCTTCGAACAATGGCATTAATTATTGGTAAATAGATGAAAGATGTTATTATTAAAAAAAAAGATTATTTTAATTTATAGGAAATTATGCAAGTGGATTTGAGATAAAAGATAACAAGTTTGATTTTAATAGGGATGTTTATTTAGAACAATATATTGGATCGGATGTATATAAATTTATGTCTGCTATTGCTAATACACAAATGTTTGAACAAGTAAATAGAATAATGATAAAAAAAAATTATATATTTTTTATTTTTTATTATTTGAAGTTTTCTCGTTATCGAACTTATCTACAACTTGAAGGTAAAAATGATATGGAAGAATTTGATATTGAAGTCAAAAATTTTGAACAAATTCAACAACCAAAAAAAGTAAATCATATAAGAAAAATAATTTCAATATATTCAGAGATTGAAACAGATATGAATTTGATAGATTCTATTGTTTTGTTAATATATTATTTGAAATTGGAAAAATAGTCATGAATTTCATAATACAATGATTGGAATGTTTTTAAACAAAATTTTTGTACTATTTTCATGTCTTTCTAGATATTTGAGAAATGTTAAAAATTAAGGATAAATACCAGTGTTTTGCACACATTCATAAAATGAATTCAGAAATTTCTAATACTAAAAGTAAAAATCTTTGTTTATATATCATTTTGTAGAGAATATGTTATGCTACTAAATATATCATTTTTTTTCTTCCTTTTCTTCTGATAAGTTATATCAATTATTCTTTTTCTTATCAGCAATACTTTTGAAAAACTCTACTTTTCGAACAAACACCATTTTAATCAAAAAAACAAATCTCCAAGACACCGCTAGAATTTAGCTCGATATCACAAATTGTAAAACACTGTTTGTCCTATCGGGTCATCGAGTCCAATAATTTAGTGATTAGCAAAGGAGTGTTTTTGTTTCTGCTATCCACAGATTTCTTTCAGAGATTTTCTCACTACTCGAAAGTGCAATCTGATATAAAATTTCTACGTTTACATACGAAAAGAATGCAAAATTTTGTTGCTCACTTATAGTTTTTAATACTTATTAAATATTTACAGTGAGCTAAATATGACAGGATGCAAATATTTTCTCTAAAAACTTTCTAATCACTTCTTATTGTTCATTTATGAAAAAAAAGTCACTATATGAAACCTTTTGACCAGTTGTAAATCACGATGACTGGACCCATTACAAACTAATCGTTGTGGCAAATGAAATTGTTGGCATTCGATAGACGGTTATCTCAAATTAGGCTAACTGAAAAAGTTTTGTTTTATGTCAAAATATAGAGAATTTTGTGTAGATTTTATTGATATGCAATCTACAAAGTGAGCATTTTTTCTTCCCTTGTATTATTAAAAATAATGGATGCAACAAAAACATAATTCGTATAGTATTTTACAAGAAGAAAAGTGTTAATTTTCTTTGACAAATAATTTTACATAGGCTATTCAACAGTAATATTATAAAATGTGGAAATGTATCTGTTTATGAGATCCAATATCCAATCTGTAGATAAAATTTCATCAGCCAAAAAATAGCTTATAAAATATGGCTAATTGTCTATTTTTGGTGCTTTTTTTATATCAGCCAAAAGACCTTGGTCTCATCATTAATTTGAAAAAAAATTCAACTCTTATAATGAACAGTGTTTTGTAGGACTTGAAATTTCGCATCTGTTTATATAAAGAGAATAGTTGAAAAAAGAAACCGACTTTTGAGAAAATTGGTAGCGAAAAGTACGATTCCACTGAGTGAGAATGTTTTGCACTTTTCGAAGTAGTAGTAATTAAGCTTTAAAAAAATAATCAAAATATCACTTCCATCGCTTAGTAACAAGAAAAAATTTCGGTCCAAAATGTCTTATTTTGTAGTTGAGCAAATAATATTTTTGTAATACTAGTACTTTTAATATTTCAAGAGAAAAACAATTGCTTATGTCATAAGCAATATATCAATAAAATCTACATAAAATTCTCTATATTTTGACGTAAGAAAAAAATTTTCTCGTTCCATTCAACCTGAGTAAATAGCCTATCAAAAGGCGACACTTTCTCCTGCCAAATCCATATTTCTCGCACGTACAAATATTGATCTATCTTTTTTTAAAAAAAAACCTTAAATTTTTACTGATATTTTAGTTGAAAACCAACAAAAAAATCTACAAAATTCTTGAAAAAGTAAGTAACATATATTATCTTCTTTTTTTTCTTCAAACAAATAATCTATCCTAAAATTATCAAAACATGCACATACAATGAGTTATTATAGCCTGTGAAAGATGATGCAATAAATAATATTAATTCTAAAACTCCATCTCGAACATTATTAATCGATGAAAGAAATAAGGTATTATTGAAATGTTTGAATATTTCTTTCTCTTATTCAATAAGATTTTTCTCTATATCTATAAATAATCTTTTTCATTAGGCAACAAATCCTCTTATTGAACAAGTACAAAATAAAGCTGAAAAATTACAAATTGTAGTAAGTCACAATATATGGGGATGTCCAGTCTGGTCGGGTGACCCAACTTGTTTTTAGCA